>LQNS02278097.1:32099692-32112240 GCA_001587735.2 Parhyale hawaiensis | reverse complement strand
GATCGTCTCTAAATACAATTTTACAAACAAATAACATGGAACAATGGTCAAATTTAGGTTTAGAACAATTAGTATTAGAGCACACCTACGCGTGCAATTAGTGCACGCGTTTGTGTGCTGGTTTTTGGGACTAGCTTTCGGCATGCATTCACGTGCATTTCCAGCACGCCTGGCTTCTCTCAGTGTATACCGACGAAATTCGAAAATAATAAAAATTTCAAAATCACACAAATGCATGCACAGCTATTTTACCTATAAAAGAATCACGCGCCACTGAAAGGTACGTGGCACAACAGCTCCTCTCCAACTTGAACTGAATTCCCTCCCAACTGTCTCCTCATACTTATATGTAACGGTGTTATTTCCTCCGTTTATGCGGCGCTGCTGCTGTACGGCCGCGGGTCAGGCAAGTTATTTTCTTCATCGTACTTACAAGGTATATATATATATATATACATATGTATATATGTATGTATATATATATATATATCCCATGACTCTCAACTATTTAGTGTGATAATAATATTCAATTTAAATTAAGGCACGTGCCGTTAGGCGTGGAACGTAGTGTTCATACTCTTGAATAAAAATTCTAGAAGTTATACTTTCATTCTATGACAAACCATGAATATTGTTCAGCCGAATTATGATGATTGTTAGTATGAATATGATGCATTGAACTCTCAAGAACTTAAAATTTTCAGATACTGACCAGGTTTTATAATTCCTGGTCTTAGCATTTTCTCACGTCGCGTGCAAGATAGTCTAGACAGTGAATTAAGTTTAGCTTGCTTCAGTTCACGTCGGAGCTATAACTAAGAACTGGAACAAGCTCTAACTACCTCTTTTTGAGTTGTTGAGGCAGCCATCGTAGCCTTCTGATTGGTACACAGCTCTACATTTCAAGCAATTAACTTGTGATGGTCGAAACATTAGAGCGCTTTCCGTCCGTGCTCTGAAAATAATATATATATATTTGACTTTTTAGAGCGCGGAATGCGTAACCAACGTACGTACTTGTATGTCACCACATAACGGAGACAGTTGCAAGCAGAATAATGCTTGTATATATGTCAGTGTAGTGCTGCAACGCAACAACTCCACAGGAGGTACATGTACCTAATATTCCTGTGATGCTGAGGCTTTACAGCTATTGCACTAGAAATATCAAAGTACTAGATACTTTCAACGTATATAAGTCTTCATGGAATTTTTCGGTTAAAGATTTTAGACGTAATGATTTCTAAAGTTGAATTAAAAGAAAAAATATCAATATAGGTGATTGCTTAGTTATGCAGGACCTGATAGATTGTCCGTTTTGTCCGTTGTGCTGATGGTTTTTCCGTTCTCCTGGAGTGCGATCAGCACAACTAACTTTTATCGGACTTTTCACAGTTGTGCGGATGGGCTTTTCGGACTAAGATTAAAAAGTCCGTTGTGCCGGGATGTCCGTTGTATGGATGTCCGATGTGCGGAGGGCTTAGTGTATTATTATTTTACTTTCTCTGACATATGCTCCTTTTTTGGCGACTTTACGGCCGATGGTCGTGCCAGTTAAATGCACTTTCATTCTATGGTCAGTTACCTTGCAGCCTAGTAGTCTGTTGTAATAATAATATACATGCCTGCATATTCTCTAACTGCAGGCCGCAAGACGGCAAGGTCACAATACTCAATTTAATTCCTACTAAGACCGTTATACCTTATTAATTGTTAGGAAAGACGAAATTATATCGCCCTAACTTCGGTCCACTAGTATCCATCAGCCCAGGAGCCTAGCTCAGATGCAGGCATGGTAGAGTTTTTCTTTCAAATGCAATGTATTTAATGTAAAATTCATATCAGGGTGGCACCTCAGAAAGCATCTGGGGCTTGACTCTAATAGCCACCTGCTAACTCCGTCCCAGAATGTGAGGGTCATGTGGACTCGCTTCTTTCGCATTCACGTCTACAGTAACGTGAAAATTTCATACTTGGACATGATAGGATTGGATGAAATCGTTTAATTTTTGTAATTTTCCTTGCTGCAGGGAGTCATCACACGCGTTCGAAGGTCCCTGACCCATGCCCTCNCGTCTACAGTAACGTGAAAAGTTCATACTTGGACATGATAGGATTGGATGAAATCGTTTAATTTTTGTAATTTTCCTTGCTGCAGGGAGTCATCACACGCGTTCGAAGGTCCCTGACCCATGCCCTCTCCTACAACTCGGAATTGGAATTTGAAAACGGAATCCAAAATACGCGACATGCGATCCGAGGCAACTACAACAGAAAAATCAACTTTCCAAGCAATGCTATGCATAAGAAAAATATCAAGAAGAAACCTGGGAAAATGCAGAAAGTTCATCCAAAGAAAATTGTGGCGACTACCACCCCAAGACCCCTGCCGTCATTTGAAAAAGTAGAAGCCACCATGCAAGACAGATTGCGGACCCTCAGTGATGCCTGTCTAAAGTGAGTAATTGAACATTAAGAAAAAATACATGTATTTTTAATCAACGAACATACAGTGCTTAGACATAAATATTTGGACCACTCTATTTTTTAAGGGTATTTTTAAAAATTCAGGGTCTGCTTTAGGATAATTAATACAGGAAGTTTATACAACATATATATAATAGAATATTTAAACAGAACAGTCATATGTGCACTTATAACAAGAAAATTTAACCCAAGTAAAAGTAATGAGGGACAAAAGTGTTTGACCATAATAAATATGATGTTGAATCTTTGATATTTAATAGTATAATTTGAATAAACTAGTTTGAAAATTATTCTAGAACGTTCACGAAACGTCTCGAAACAAATGCAATGTAAACAAACCACAGCCGGCGCAATCATTACCTCTCTAGACCTCGTTGAAGTCGAGCACAGTCTCACTACAATGCCCAAAGTTAAAGAATTCCCTGAAGCTACTCGTCAACGGATAATTCAACTTCGTAGCGAGGGATTAACTTATAGAGTAATATCAGAACGTGTCAATGTTCCTTTTCAACGGTTGGATTAATAGTCCGCAAGCATCAAGTGACTGGGGCGGTCTCCAACCTGCCAAGAGCTATAGCTCCGAGTAAGATCATGGGTCGTCCTCGGCGCTACATGTTACGTAAGGTGATTAATAACCCCATAACAACTCGTGCTAACCTTCAGAGTGAACTGGCGTCTCAGGGACTGCATGTCAGCAAGAAAACTATTCTTAGGGAATTGAACCGTACTGGCATTCATTCCTACACTCCTCGCAAAGCTCATCTTCTTACAGCAAAACATGTCAAGAGCCGCTTAACATTTGCCAAAGACCACTTGGACAAAGAAAATGAATTTTGGGAAGGGGTCATATGGTCTGACGAAACTAAAATAGAACTATTTTTCCGAAACGAAGCTCGGCATGTATGGAGGAAACGTGGTACTGCCTATGACCCCAAGAACACCATCCCCACCGTGAAGCATGGAGGGGCAGCATCATGGTGTTGTGGATCTTCATATCATTGATGGCAAGATGAATAGTTTCATGTAGGGATATATTAGAGAAGAAGATGCTTCCAAGCGCCAAAAAATTCAACGGACGGGGCAGGTGGACCTTCCAACAAGACAACAACCCCAAGCATACTGCGAATTTAACGAAAGAATGGTTTCACAAGAAGAAAATAAATGCTCTTCCATGGCCTAGCCAATCACCGGACCTTAATTCAATAGAAAATTTGTGGCGTCTTTTTAAATCTGGTGTCCACAAACGGTGTCACAAAAACCTTACTGAATTAAAGGTCATCTGCATGGAAGAATGGAAAAAAATAAGATCAAGTGAATGTGAAAAGTTAATTTCCAGCTATAACAATCGTCTCCATACTGTTATAGCCAATAAAGGTCACGCCACCAAGTACTAATGTCATATTTTTTTGGTCAAATACTTTTGTCCCTCATTACTTTTGATTGTGTTAAATTTTCTTGTTATAAGTGCACATTTGACTGTTCTGTTTAAATATTCTTATTATATATATATTACATATACTTCCTGTATTAATTATCCTAAAGCAGTCCCTAAATTTTTTAAAATACATGAAAAATTTAGTTGTGCAAATACTTATGTCTAGGCACTGTAGATACAAGCGTATTAATATTACTATAGTGTGCCCGCGCTGTCAAGAATGACAGCGAAAAATTCGTTCTGATCCTGCTTCATTGATCATGCTTTCCTTCATACAATTGCCAACTTTAACGGTCATGCAGACGATGGTTCACGGCTTCACAATTATTGAGCATCGACACTCTTATTTTCTTTCTGTGACATAGACGAAAATGAATTACTTTTGCAGGCACTTAAACAACACTCAAGATGATCGATTCGATTTGGTGTCACAGATACGTAGGATGTCCTATAGGTCCAACGGTTCTTTTGCTTAGCCAAAATTGTTTCGTGGACCATAGAATTGAAGTTGGAAGAATAGCTGATTGTTATATATAGTATTTCTGGCGGGGTGGCGTTCTTATTGAGTTCAAGTTGAGTTCGTCACGGTACTTGGTTGTGAGGGTGAACTTCAAGGCTGAGTATAGTTATCAGGCTACAGGTTGGATGGTGAAGGAATGCCGTCAAGATCTTCTTGTTTATTTACATCTTATTATACAAGACCTAGAAGATATGATCCAATGATAGGTAGCAACATGCTACTTGATAGATGCAGACTATAGAATACAAGGTCTACATATAAATAGTGTTACAAGCAGAATGCCGTAGGCAATGTTGGTACTGCAATGTCAAGTACCGAATTAAGCTGACGCTTGATCGTGCAAGCGCTTAAATACTATTGATTTGACGGCTTCATTAGAACACCGGTAGCTTCCGCCGGATTCGAGTCGGAAGTCCGTGGGTAAATTACGTTATGTTTACAAGCATAACAAATATCTTCGAGACTCTGGCTACAGGCTGTGACAGACAGCTTTAACCGATGTAGGTTCCGGCGGAAAGTCATTGAGAAGTACGCATGTCATTCAGAGGCCGTGCTGGTACACCGGCACATTTTGCACGGTGTCATAAAACCTTTTAAGTTCTTTATCTTAGAAGCTCTGTGACCTGAAAGCCGGTGGAGGCTACATCCGCCAGGCATGACTTTGCATGACACAGAGACTGCGTTTATACATTTGAATGTTACTGGCTAACACATTGGAATGTTGTATGTGCGAATCGCGTATATAACACTGATTCAATAAATTCATCTGTGAGAAGAAACTAAGCATCATGATGTATGAGAGTGCCAAAGAAGCTTCAGATACCTTCAATGCTGAGATTTCAACTTCGGCAGTGCAAGAAGTGCATTTAGACTTGAGGTTGCCCGACACTTTGCCATAAATTCGATGCATGGAGAAGGTAATACTCGTACGAATCAGACTAAGCTTGCGATATCTCCATTTTAGAATTTCAACTGTCCATGATTTAGATACGTTTACCATCATCTTCAACCCGGCCTATTTTCTACCAATCAGTTTTCAATGGAACTTGAGAGGACGACCAGAGCCTCCAACCTGGGCTAATTTCCGGCCATATATTTTGTTAAAGCGTGACAGAAATTGGATAAACAGATAAACAAACAGATAAATACACTTCAGTCTTTATTATATTATAGATGATTATATATATCGTGCCTGTCTGTAGAACTTATTTCGTCTTTTATTGAATGAGCTCTTTTGTAGCCTGCACACACTGTAGTCAAAAGACCGCGGTTCATCATCTCCACGTCCGAAAGCGTTGCTGCGTCCATTTGAATTGTGCTGGCGTACACTTGCTAAGAATTTTTAGTTATAATTCCCTCCAAGTTTCAAGAGATGCCATAGACTCAACTAACGGCACTTGCGAGCACACTGAACTGACTGCTAACATTTGAACGTCCTTTTTTATATAAACTCAAAGCTCTGTTTACGATCGACGGCTCAACAAAACCTTCAGACGATTACCTAAGCAAACTCGTTTTGTTTTACTAGCGTGTGAACTAGCACTTAGGATGAGTTTTCAATGTTCTCTACATAACATACGCAAAAGGATACTTAGTACACGTAGACTCAGTCACAACAACATTTTGGAAATAACATTCAATTCTCTTAATAGGCCTTGTTCTCCTCACGTTAGTCATTTGCTCTACGTTTGTGTTTCTGAACATCGCAGTATATACTGCGTTGTGTTCCCATAAATGCAACCGTGTGTTAAGTAGAAGACGTGTTAAAATGTTAGCGGTCAAGTTAGTTTGCTTAGCAAAAGTAAGTGGGAAAATTTCGGATATTCTTCATGTTTGGAGTGTAGTAGAACTCAGATTATTTTTCACTTCTCTGTTTTTCAAACAGACATATAGTTACGCAGTCGAGCTCTGCTAACCTTTAAACCGTACATTGCACTGGAATTTGTCAGATTAGCTTTATGTTTTACTGAACTCGGGAACAGTTGTAACCCGAGCGACATATATTCCAAGCAATATTCATTATACAAGCTTTTGTATGTAATCAGTAAAAATTATGTAACGTTGACATTTCATTCGCCACAGGTATGGTTCCGAACGCCAGCCGTCTTCAAATTCTTCACATCCAGGTCTCCAATTTGCATCTTCGCTTCCAGCAACTCCAGCTTATCAGTCCCTGTTGGTTTCCAGGGATTTGAACTTAACCTTTTGCCCTGTATCCAATTCTGGGTCAAACTGGGTATCCAAGAGACTCCTGGAACTAACGGTAGAGTTCAGTGACCACCAATTGGAGAGAAAATTGCCAGATCCTCCATCTATTCTCGCTAGGCACCGGTTTCCGTTTTTACCATCGTGGGAAATGTATGCCACATTTCTGAAAAAGTCTACCAATATCCTGGTGGTGCGCCATCCATTCGACCGTCTCTTGCAGTACTATCGAAGATCTCTTGAAAGTGCCAAGAAAAATCCAGGCGAGTTTCTCAAGTTTGGTAGAAAGATTGTGAACAAATACCGCAAGCTTCAAATTCGGCGAAAAGAACCTACTTTTGGAGAGTTCATTCTCTTTATCTTAGACCTCGAACCTAAAACAACGGAGGAGTCGTGGAAATTAGTAACCAGAAAATGCACTCCTTGTTCGATACCGTACAATGTGATCGCCCATTATGACACTCTATGGGAAGATGTTGTTTACGGATGGAAAAAAGCGTCCCTGAAAACAGAAATTCTGGATTATCCTGACCCCGAAGTATCGTGGGAAATACGCAAAAGATATTTTTCAGAAGTCACCAAGCAAAGTCTCTTTAAACTTTACGATAAATATAAGATGGATTTCGAAATGTTTGGCTTCACCATTAAGGAACATCTATCGTATGCTTACGAATACAATACTATTGCTGCCAACAACACATCTGTACAGCACAACGCTAAAGATAGCAGCACTGTCAGCGCATAAAAATGGATGAACAATTGTAAACATGCAAAGCGAAAATAAAAGTTCACAGTTAAACAAGCTTTATTTACGTTTCCTCTGCCCTTTGTCAACTGTAGTTATGAGATCCCGACAATCAGTTTATCAGCTAGAAAGAACGCTGTAAAACTTATAAGAAATGAAGGACTGATAAGTAATATTTTTACGCTACGATTATAGTATTATACAAACTAAGTATAACATATAGTCACCCTGAAACCATGCAACTACCTTTCATAGGTCATTTTCTTAAGTTCAAAACTCACTAGTCTCGCAAGACATGATGTTTCTCCAGAAAGACAATAATCAGAATATTCTAGTCCAACATATGAAAGTAACTTACTGAAACTGTGAACCGTATAACTGGCTACCTTTCCTCATGGATGTATTACTTTCACCAATAATTAATCAATAAACTCAGGATCAGCTGTAAAACTGAAAAAATAAGTCAACGTTGTTACTCTTAAAATATACGTAGAAAACGAACCCTATCATAGAAAATTGTCTTGGAAGCGGGGGTTTTACGGGGGTGAAGGGAGAAGTCCAACGCAGAATAGGCGGACCTTTCAGCCTCAACCAAGTCCCAAGTTGCGCTTTGCAACAGCAATTCATAAAATCAGTGAACACAATATTAATCTGACGCTGATAAAAAGCAGCAAAACGTGCGTTCTGCGGCATTATTCCGTGACTTTCTCCAAGTATATAGGAAATTTAGTCTTGCAACCTGTACCTCTGGTAGTTGATGTATGCTTCAAAAATCAGTAATTCAGCTGCAACACAACAGAATCTTGGTAAGTGAACGCGATTCGCATATGGCTGCCGCTGGTCATCTTAATACAATAACTTTTTCTAATGATTTATGTCGTATTTCGTTTCAAGAATATATTTGTGTTTTAGAAAACCGAACAGGACCTGAAATATTGGATTTTTGGTCACTGAAATGCTTTGTTATTGAAGAAATGACGATAATTCATTCATCCCCAGGATTGTTCTCCTCCCTTACCCCTCCCGCGGCTAAACTTAACCTTGGGGAGTGTTGGATTTGTGTAGAGCGCGCCATCGTTCATTATATTATGTCTTCTTTAACAGTTATAATGGAGACTAAGACAAAGAAAGTGAACTTTAATTGCATTATTTCTATTTCTTATGACAAAGATGTGAGGAACTTCACAAGAAAAACCGATTTGTATCTTTTCAGTGTGAGCTAAGGAGACTAAATCAAATTAGGCTCAGTTGACAGAATTGAAACATTATTTCGTTTATATTACTTGAAAATTTGTACAAATTGTTGTTCATCATAGCTATGCACGAGTAAGATTATTATTTTGTTCATACTATTATGTACTATGACGTTGTTTACGATTGGCAGGCATTGCCAAGACGTGTTCACGCTCGCGCTCGACTGTATTTAATTTAATTTTTTTTTTCTCAACGTAGGCGAGATGCAATTCCTGTACTGATATTTTCTTTGATTAAAAATGCAATTTGGAAAAATGACTGCATTGATATCTTTGACATAATAATGACGGAGGAGAAACTATCACGGCATTCTTTCCGCTTGCATACACAATGCGTGCAGCCAAAAGCTTTGAATCCACCGATGTTATGAAGCGCTGTTGGCGGAGGTCGGAGTGGGGAGCGAAATGATGAACTGAGCCGCTGTCGCCCTGAAGAAGCGGGGGAGATGTGTAAAGGTTTTCAGGTATTCTTCTTTCCTTTCAGCAAATGAACGAAAAAATTGGGCAGGAAGACCTCGGTAATGATGGCGGAAGCTTGCGAGCAAGTAGCAGCGACGCCGCAAGGCGGTGCTGTCCCGTCGGCGGCGGTCGCTGGTCGGTCGGTCGAATCGGCAGGCAGCGCGTGAGTGAAGCGAGAGAGAGAGCGCCTGGTTTACTTGGCTCGGTTGGCACTCCCAGCTTTGCCGAACGAAGAAGCCAAGCACGAGAGTGCTGTAGATGTTTGCTATCACCACCCTTCTTTTTGCCTTTTTTTGCTAACATTGATTAATCCACAACGGTGCAGTTTCTCTTTCTGTGATCATCGAGTTCTCACGAAATCGAAATTATTTATTATTAGTTTTAATGGAGCAATAAAATGGTGGGTAACTAGATAAAAAGAGCTTGTATTCCCAGTGTTCAGGGGTGTTCTACAAACATTTAAAACTTGTTAAAATACAGTATTAAATGTTTCAAATGTCTAGGAGTCAAGGACTTATGTTCATCACATTCTCCGTGTTCCAAATGCGGTATAAAATTACGGTAATTAACCGTATTTCTGCGATTAATGCTAGATGAATGAATTACTTCTATCTAAAGCCGAGTTCACATTAGGAGGAACTTTCGCTGCAGTAACTGCCCATCGGTCAACGAACGACGCCGTTACTCTGAGTGTCTGACAACTGACTGCTAGAGAAAGCGAGGCCAGAATAGTGTAGGCTGTATTTTTGTCGCCCGATTCAATTGCTTTTGAAATATAATTTACGCATAAAACAATATTGTTTGCATTTATAAACACTACGTTTGTCTCGCCTCAGGACAGAGCAGTGAAAATATGTATTGCAAATACTTTACAATTTCACAGTAATACACGAATCACATCAAAGCCATGACGCCATAGCTTATAACTTAGGTAAACATTTTACCGTGTATAAGTATGAATCTGTTACGTGCTAAAACTTAAAAAAAAAATATGACATTTTAAGACAGGTTGGCTGAACTAAAATTTTAAACGCAAAAAGTGCTTATAATTATGCAAATTTTCGTTGTTTTATATCGAAATTTTACATTAAAACCACTCCGTTCAGGCGTTGTATAAAGTGAAACTGTCAAAGTTCTGTGTGTTGTAAACGAAAGCTGCAAGACACCCAATGTAAGACACCGACCTCTCGTGGAGTCGCCTGGTATTTTCTCCCATAGGAAAACAATGAGAACTTCAAAGTCAAATATTGTACCTCGAAAAGTAATCATTTTCTAGCATAATAGTATTCATGTAATATGCGTTTAAATGGGTCCTTTTACCTATATTACACCTTAAAATGTCGAAATTCCATTCTGGACCTAAAGTAAAATTTCACCAAATTTTCGCCGTACCTACTGTATACTAAGTAGCCCACGAATGCTTTACGACGATTTAAATGTTATGTTAGATGAAGTGGCAATTTATTTTGAACTTGATCTCTTAGTTATTTGTGGAGCTCTACACTGTCGTTTCTAAGCAGTTTGTATCTAAAATTTAAACGCTTAATTTTTCTCAGTACCTACCTTTCATTTCTTATAGCTGTTCAATAACACTAATGACATTTAATTACTATAGTGGCCCGACTCGTCATTAAATGATGGAAGAAAATTAGTACTTCTCGAAAATTCCCGTCGTCGTCTTCTTGTTTACTCTTCAGAAATCTCAAATTTACACAATGAATAATGGGATATATATATTTCAACTATAGTCCGTTGCGATGACTCTAATTACTGCACTTTGTACAGACACACAGATGTACCGAGAGCCACAGTTTACAACCTGTATGAAGTAAAAGGAGGCACATCAGCTTGGTAGTCTTCGTAATAGTTACGAATCCCACTTTGGCGAAAACACTCCACACAATAGTAGAACGTTATCTTGAAAACGCAGCTGCAAACGAAGATTGTTCCAATCCCACATAAGCGTTGCATTGTTGTAAAGACCGAATTTTTTTGTTACCTTCGCCAAGGACGTTATGTTTTCGTCGTGTTTGTCTCTCTGTCTGTCTGTCGCCAAGAGGAACTCGTAAAGTTATGGACATATTTTGACAAAACTTACAGGGATTGTTAGCTATGCATAGGGAGAAGTAGATGATTAACTTTTGGTGGAGATCCGTTCATCCGTTTGTTTGTTTGTCTTTTTTGTCTACCTCATTTTTCTTAGTGCCATAACCAAAAAGTTATTGATGGATTTTTATGAAATTTTCATAAGTTGTCAAATATATTACGATGAGTAAATGACCAAATTTTTGTGATGATCTGTTCGTTCATTCGTCTGTTTGGCACGGTTTTTAATTTTATGCTTATTAGCTCAATAACTCAAAAGTTATGAATGGATCTTCATGAAATTTACAGGAGTTCTCAGTAATGTTAAAAGACAAAAATAATTTAGTATTCGTGATGATCGGTTGGTCTGTTTGTGAGTTTAACTAATGTTTGTCAGAATGTTTATTAGCAGCATAAATCCAAAAGTATTGAACGGATCTTGACGAAAATTACTGAAACTGTTAATACTGTTAAAGGTTTAGAGCGAATGATTAAATTTTAGTGTTAATAGAAAGAAAATTATGGTTTCAGAAACAATTTGAATTTTTCGTAACCGTTGCCTTGCTTGGCGGAGATATTCGCACTCCGAGTGCCATCTAGTTGTAGTTGCTACCGTTGGATCAAAGCAGTTATTCTATCGAAGCCTTATTAGGCCTCTGATGATGGTAGAAAACTCTTCAACATGCAAATGTTTTATATGGATGCTTCATTTTGAACAGCTTTCTACCATCCTCACAGGCCTACCAACCACATCTACGCTTAATTTGAGTCATACTGCGACAGCTCCTTTACTTTATATTTTTATCCACTGTCTTAATACTTCTAACACTTATAACTCTGATTTTCCTGCCCAGCAGGAGAATTCTTCTACAGCTCCCTATACACTTGCCACTTATTACTAGACTTCAGGATGCTTCTACATATACAATGCGCGTGCAAGCGTGCTGTTCTGTACCAGCGTATATCTCGAAAACGAGTGTTTATGCATGTTATACCATACCAGGTTATCGATCTACGACGGGTGTTTATGCATGTTATCCCATATCAGGTTGTTCTCATTCCAAGATATTTCTTCAAGGAACGGCTACGTACACACGCTAATCCTTATACCAGGATGTTGCTATTGCGCTCCCCCCCCCCCGGGACTTTTTATCCCATACCAGGATATTTCTACGGCTGATCTACCGCTGCAGCTCTGAGGCATCACTTAATCTGAGCGATGGTCGTCTGTTACCTCCATTGGCTCTCCTCGCTGATGCAAATATGAGCTTGGCAGACGTGGACTTGCTTCCACGTGATACGTATACACACGTAAACTATAATGGCAACAGTGTAAGCTGGCTTGACCATGTTGCAGTT
>LQNS02278097.1:32085634-32097114 GCA_001587735.2 Parhyale hawaiensis | reverse complement strand
TATTTGTGACTGGGCCTAATTACTAGGTTGAATTTTGGCTACTCTGTTTGTACTTGTAAGCTTGTAAGCATATTTTGTGAACCCATTGTGTTCTTAATAAAAGTTAATTATTATTATTGGAATACCAGGGATGCTTCAGTAATGGATTAGGCATGCACGGGCCTCCATTGAATTTTATGGCGTAAAATTCGTCACAATCCAATCGTATCAACTTATCCTCTTGAGAGAAATTATCCCTGAAAAATTTCAGCTATTCTTAAATAGTAAAAATTGTCACACTTCTATGGTGTGAAGTGGCGCCCGATGGAAGTGGTTTTTCCTTGACGATTTTATAGCAATTTTTGACGCAAGTTTCTCAACCCTTTTATTTCATCTGTTGAAACATTATCCACGATCGTAGTCTTTGTTTATGTTGTAAAATTTGATCCGTCTTTAGTCTATCATTCTGGAAAAAGAAAAAAATATATAATAAAAAATATAATAAATATATATTTGATGAATGATGATTTTCTTTTATTCAGCTAGGTTGTGTTTCGAAAAAGTTGCTCCGGTTTCTCTGTTGCTGACGTGGCCTTTATATATAATAAAGCACTTTCTAGCTCTTTGTAGAATTAAACATATAAAATCTGCTGGGTGTTGTCTAGACTGACCGCTGAAGAGTTAATTGAATCTAACTTAGTAACATAATAGTCATTGTTAAAACTGTGTAAATTGTGGAGACATTCTATTAAGCAGCTTTCACACAAAGTAACACTGTAAGTGTTACGGCAGCAGATATTTTACAAGAAATGTAATAATTGTAAGCACGACCATGAGATGCTTCGGATTAGCACTCTATGGAGGTAATGCTTATCCCTAAGTTCTTCAACTTACGGAGACGTCGATTTTGGTGGGGATCACCTTTTTTTACTAGAATTATGCGCTACTTTGGGTGCATCTTTACTGCTCTGCACAGCAACAGCGTGGGGACAAAACCCGTTTCATGGTCACCGCAAAAAAAGTATTTTTCGTTTATGTTTTTTGGAATGACACAGTAATGAGAAGATTCTAAGGTTCCACTCGCGTCCTCTAACAAAGATTACAACCAGGTATGTTAATTATTGTGATAAGAAGCGCTCGAAGATGGGCAAAGGTCAGACTTGTGCTGCACCCAACGGTAGCTGTTCTGAAGGTCAAAGATGATGATCAGGATGTTGAAGAGCCGCGAAGGATATGTTGTTTTACGGATGAAATCTAGCGATTTACTTATCGGTTTACCGTAAAAAAGGGCCAAAGTGACAGAAGTAAACAATGTAAAGCTAATACCTAGTTCATTAATGCTGAAGTTCGTAAATGTTTCAGGGTCTATTCAAGTAGAAGTAATATGTTTTTCAACCTTATACAGAACAAACAAAACCGGTATTTCGTAAGAATTATTAAGGGAATTGCTTGATATGTTGCACTTTATAGATCACAGTATTCAGGTAAAACACAAAACACACGGTAATAAAAAGATACATCATAAAATACTTGGTTTTGAGAATACTAGAGAACAACCCATTAAAAGCTGCTAAAGCTTATAGGGCACAAGTCCTACTTAGTCGATATATCGTCCTATTCAAAACTTGGTAAAGAAACGCTTGAAAAGGTAGTTTGACATAGGCTGGACAAGATCATTAGGCAATTCATTGTAAGCTTGAACACATTGGACGCTAGTCGAGCACTTTTGCAGTTCTAGCCTGACAGTTGGTAGGTTAAAGCTATCATTTCTCGTATTGTATTGACCATCAGATGGAAGGGGAATAAAATAGATAAGAAAAATATTCAGCTTTTCTGTCTTGGCTTTACGCAGAAATTTGAGAATGAAGTTTCGATAAAGGGCGCTGATCCTTAATTCTGGAGTTCATTTCAGGTGTAGACAAACTAAAATCTGGCAGTTTGATACACCTGTACTCTACGTACTGTTATCCAGCTACCGACTTGTTAATTCAAGGGTTGAATTTTTGCTTGCCTGCTCCCCGTACAGAAAGGAGGGCAGGCTATGTAAATACAGTATATGTATACATCCTGCTTCTACTGCTACGATACAATATATATACGTATATTAGATGTATGTATGTAGTGTATGTATCGAAGCAAGTACAAGGGAAAGATAATAAGCGCGATTCCCTCTGATTTTCAGCGGGTTCCACAGCTCTAGTATTTACAAAATCTGAGAAAAAGATACAAAGAAAGAAAAAAGTAATAAAATACGCTAAAAACCAGAGAGGATCGTGAAAATGTGAGTAACAATAATCTGCAGAAGAGGGCAAATGGGATAAAGTCTAAGGAAGCAAGTATGTAGCTACTGCCTACCCTCGAGGCTTGAGATTTAGAACCCGCATCAGAAAAAGACATCATAAACGACCAAAACTTAATTCAGTTCTGGGTGAAATAAAGGTATTCTTCCAGATAATCGAGAATGAGATTGCCTCTCTCGATGTTCTCGAGTGTACCCTCACTTCCATAAACGTTGACTTCCCCTATAGCTAGAGTTCTGTTCACACGTCTTTTCTCTGCTATACGTTGACGCTTCGAAACAACCGAAATTTCCGTCATATTGTCGCCAGTAAATTTGTGTGTACGCTAATAAGCTGTAAAATTCTAACCGTCCCCTCAGTTTTCTTAGCGAGGGCCTCTATAATAATTTTTCGGATGACGCTTGAAACTTGGAGTGAATTATAACTAAAAAAAAACTGTGCTCTTTTCTGTTATTTAACCGGACTCAACAACGCATTCAATTACTTTGAAGTATGAAAGTAGGACAAAGACAGTCGCTTGCGTCTGCTTTAAGAAACATTAACAAGTGATTAGCATCCATATTGCTCGGACGATGTACACCAAAAATCTTCATTATTTACGCTACATTTCATATTAGCAAAGCAATGGGGCCCAGTTGCTGTCGACCGGAACATGGCCGGTGTGGAGTGCCGCATTAATGGGCAAGCAGTAATCTGAATGCCCCCAGCTATGGTATGGTTCTTACCTCATTCCATTCCAATTTAATATTGTGACGCCGCTCGTCACCATTATATCAGAGCGCCAGTGTGACCTGGGCCTAAGCTGGTGGTTTTAGCGGTAGCGGATGAGGGCAATGTTCCTAGGGCCAGACAATAGCGCAAGCGCAGACAGAAGGGATGGAAGAACACACCATCGATGCACTGCTACTGTATTAAATAACTGAAGTACAGTTGATGTCTTAGTACCTTGAGTAACGTAGGTACACAGTATAGCTAGACAGATCGAGTCTAGTCCTTATGAGCTGATGTATGACGGAGCTCTGAGCTAACATGACAGGCGGGCGAGCCGCTGCTAAAACTGTCCTCGATTCGCGAGAACGAAGCTTCTAAGCTATGTATTGCATGTAAAACTGTCAATACGGTATTCATGTACATAAAAGCTAGGAAAAGTAGCCTGTCCGTCCACCTGTCAAGTGCTCATTTCAATTAATGGTGTAGAATTCGCTTATGTGGAGAGCTACACTTACCTGGGTTTTAATATCACTCACGATTTCCGTAATAATCATGATACAGAGGAAGAAACGCGGAAGCTTCACGCTGCGGGCGACATACTACGCAGGAAGATTGATCATTGTTCTGAATAGGTCAAACGTCAGCTTTGTCAGAACTACATATTGCTATTCCTTGCATTGTAACTCGCTTTGGTCGAACTTTAAGTAGAAGTCTGATGTCTACATATAGCCTATCATGACATATTTGGCGGATGGATAAATGTGTCGAGGTCAACTATTGAATGTATGATATTTACCCAATAGTGTAATGTTTGCCTCAAAGACTAGACATGAAAATGCGCTCTCAGTCTCCAGATTACGATAGAAAATTGATAACTGTTTAATGAAGGTGATCCATAACAGCTCTGGCTAAAAAAACTGTCTTGCAGGTACAGGCGATGGTGACCTTCACCAGAGAGAGGTCAAGCAATGGGCCGGGCCAGAATACAGTGTGGTATGTGATGATAGTATTAGCCATTCCTTGTATCTAACATAACTCTAGTGATAAGCAGTGCCTCGTACATTTGTATCACGTCCCTATGTGTATTTGATAAAGTGTATTTAATTTAATTTTAATTAAATAAAGGTCTCTTACTCGATACTGGTAGGGGGACCGAGAGACACTGCAAACTGCCAAAAAACCGTTAATTATTATATAGTGGGATGGCATCAACTATCATTATGGTGTTTGATTAGTATAGCCTGCACCCAAAAATAGATTACGAGAAGTTATACGGGCATGCAGTTATTCGTAACACATCCCCTGATTCAATAAAAAATAAACTGAAGTGCACTTGCCTGCTTTGCCTTCTTCATCCATCTCTTCATATAACGTAATAAATGAGCGTCCCCAATTCCCCTTCGGTACGGAAGTACGATCATTCTTATCAAGCAAAACTTTAGATTTGGCTAACAACTGTCTTTCACAACTTTCCTTGTTCCATCTGCATCCAAGATAGGGTTAGATTAGTCTAAAGATACGACATAAGTCACTACGAAAACTTTGCGGTCTAAGAACAGCAGTTTTTGTGTAAGAATCATTTAAGCTTTACGTGAAATGAAATTTGAAATGAACTGAAGTGAGATACAATATTGAGTTACTTCACTTGACGCCATTTCAATGTCTGTAAGTACATTTTCCTAAAACTGATGCTCAAAAAATGGTATCTTTACCTGAATTATCCATTTCCAAGATGTATTTTAAGTCTACAGTAATTCTGGTATAGGGTTGTTTTTTAATGATAACCTAATCCGGTTTGAAGAATTAATGCCGTTTGATGCATAAAGCAGCAAACTCATTACTAGGGCTGTGACAATATGCTCTCATGGACATAGAAGTTGGCGATAACTCCAAAACGACGACAAAAAGCCCAAACGCAAAGCTATGGCGGTAACACAACCTGCAGAAGCAGTTCATTGGAGGAGCCTATACGTAATGCAATTTGTTGTTTTGGAGTTATCATCGACTTCTCTGTCTATAAGAGCACATTGTCACAGCCCTACTCATTAATTTTTTCACTGTTGTCATATACTTTAATTTATAGAAGTTAATATTTTTCTCGACTTATCGTTGCAGCAATGCTCCTATGGCAAAATACTGTTGCCTTGTATCAATTAAGTCACAGGAAGTTGATTATGCAAATATCCGTTGATAATTTCAATCAAACACCCATGTGACTCATTACGATGCAAAACGGGTTTGTCAAAGTAACTGTAGCTAAGTTTAACGTGAAAACACTTTGCAAATATAAAACAGAAAACTTTCTTTATCAATAAGAATCGTAATCGGTGTTACATCAGATTACTTTCTGATACTTCAGAGTGACTTTATAAAAACAGCCGTAGTCAGTGCGGGAAAGTAATTTGCAGTAAAATACAGAGAAGCTGTTTGATAACAATTATTATCGTTGTCAACTTTAAACCAAGTACTTTGTGTAATAAACTGCAGAAACATTTTATACAAACTGCAAATATTTGTACATTGAAAATCTTCTATACAGTACAGGGTAGTTCCTGGCAACAACAGCTGACAGTTCTGCATCAGCATACTCTATGATATCATGCATTGTTGTTTGTCGGAACAACGTACCCTGATGCTTTTTATGTCAGTACCTTTATAATCAATACTTGTAGATTCGATTCTTGAAAATAAATTCTGAGTGTGTATCAGGAAGGCTAAGCATTATCTTGCATGGCAACCAAACCCAATTTTCTTGTACATTTAATCCAGACTTCTCAGTCACTATCGCAACACGGATTTCGATAGGCAATTCACTCATTAAACAAAGAAACTTGTTTTCAGAAACTGACTACCGCTCGACCTTGCCGGGAATCTAACCAAATAAATGCGATTTTTGGTTACAAGGTCGATTCGCCTCCTCATTTGAGCAAAAATCTTGACTGACTTGGTGGTTATCAGTTTAAAAACCTTCCCCAATTGCAGTCAATTCGTAAAGATTTTTGAATTCCACGTTATAAGTTGAAGCTTACTAGTTTTATGGAGAATTAATTCGCTACTTGATCCTTTTTTTATACATTGTAGCTGATAAAGGAGGTGTTCCTCGAGCTTCTTGATCTTAGGGCGGCAGATGATCTGACGCTTTTTCCCCTACTCGAGTTTAGCACAAGGACAAAGCTTTGGCGCCGGTGATGATAGCATAATAATAAAGCCATTAATATTATTGACTATGGCGCTGAAGAAGCGGTGGTCAAATATCAAGCGACGGTGCAGGACCGCCCGAATGTTTCTTGCTGCTTTGCACTTCTGAAGGTTAGCAAATTAATGAAGTCAGTATAATATATAAATATATGGAAGTATATGAAGTCCCCAAAGTTTAAAAGAAGATATTTGAAATAATTAGAGCGAGGATAATTGGGAAGAAGGTAGTTAGAAAGAAAAAGAATTAAGTGGATAATTGGAAAGAGAATAATGGGGAATAGGGAATTGAAATGACCATAATTGGAAAGACAGTAATTGGAAAGAGAATAATGGGGTAGAAGAAATTTGAAAGAGGATAATTGGAAAGAGGCTAATTGAAAAGAGTTTAATTCTAAAGAGTATAATTGGAAGACGGTAAGTGAAAATAAAATAATTACAAATATAATCGCAACTCTATATCAACTCAAACCGTATATTAGTAGGGCTTTTGTCTGGCTTAGATGCAGTGTAGAATTTTATACTGGTTGTGAACACGTACAACGCACTGCGACCAAAATTGTAATCGCGAAGAGCTTACTGGCAATCTGGAACGAAATGGTCAGAATTTCCGGCCAACTGCGAGAGTTATACTACAACATTATTCTGGAGTCAAATTATTTTGCAGCAATTGTTTTACAAAAATATTTGTCGTGAGAAAAATCAGTAGGGCAGGCATAATTCATCACTTTTCGGCAAAAGAAATAATTAGGAAGTAGCTATAAAAAAGTTGGCTTGCAGACGTTGTTTATCTTCTGTTTATTACTCGCAGAAAATACTTCATCAATAGAATCAAAATAAGACCTGCATGCGATTAACTATATTCCACATTTTCAAAGAGTTAAGCACTATTAACAAAATCAGCAATTAATGAGTTTATCTATTCTGCTATAAAAAACAAAAAAAACATAAGCATCACAACAGGCGGGTAGCTATTTGATATTATCAAATAAATAATAACAGTGATAACAAAATCACGCAGGTGCTTATCTATAGCATATTAGCACGGAAATGGTGAGATTAGCCCCAAATTTAGACCTGCAGGGGTTTATAATTAAAATCAACAGAGCAGGGTCTTCTCTATTCCGTATTGGCAAAACAACGATCATTATCCGCAAAATTAGCAGCGTAAACATTTATCTATTTCGTATTGGCAAAGAAACTATCAGTATCAGTGAAATTGATAGCATGCATTCGTATATTCCCTGTTGGCAAAGAAGCGATCATTATCCCAAAAATTAGAAGTTGGTGCAGACAATTATCTACTGCATTTAGCAAAGAAACGGCAATTATATAAACACAACAAGCAATCGACGCGCCTGGCTACTGCTTCACTATCAGATTATTTCCATCGCATATCAACAAAGAGTAGATCGTTATCAGATGGAACGGAATTCTCGCTATGCAGTCGCCGAGTGAGTCGTGACTCCCTCTAGGTATCGAGTGTCTCAGTGCTGCCACCAACATCGACTTTCCTACTCATGCACGCTTGCTCGTTACAGACACTGAGCAGGGACTTGAAAATGGGCGCAGTGACAGACAAGGGCTTCTTCTCCCACACGCACATAGTGCCAATTTCTTTATGGTGCAGAGTATTAATTATTTTACATTGCGCTATTGTATAGTTCGTGTTAGTGGTGCTCAGTGGCCGAAATTATTTTTTCATGCCCTTCTACCATTGATGAATTTCTAATCATAATGAAATATTCAGCTCTATAACTATGATATTTTTCTGGAGCGTTAAATTTTCTTATCATTTACGTTGAAGTTTTTTTTTTACCTAGTTTACCTAGAAGAGCGTACGTCCGTACTGAAAGGAAACATTGATGCCGTACAATGCACATACATGTTTGTAAGTGTGTGTTTGCCAGCGGTGTTTAAACTGGGTAATGAAACTAAAATAATATACCTACGTTATGTATATTAGTTGCATAAATGATTGGTTACCTCCGCCAAGGAGGTTATGTTTTCGTCGTGTTTGTCTCTCTGTCTGTCTTTCTGTCTGTTTGTTTGTCTGTCTATCTGTCACCAAGATCACTAAAAAATTTACGAACCGATTTGGACGAAAACTACAGGGATTGTTAGGTATGTTAGGAGGAACAGATGATTAACTTTTGGTGAACATATGTCCATTTGTTTGTTTGTTTGTCTGCCTCAGTTTTCTCAATGCTACAACTCAAAAAGTTATGGATGGATTTTGATGAAATTAGCATGAGTTGTTTAGTATATAACAAAGAGTAAATGACCAAATTTTAGTGATGATCCATTTGTTCGTTCGTTTGTCACTGTTTTTGACTTAATGCTTGTTAGCACAATAACTCAGAAAATAATGAATGGATCTCTATGAAATTTATAGGGGTTATTAGTAATGTTAAAAAACATAAATGATTCAATTTTGGTGCAGATCGTTTTTTTCGTTTGTATGTTTGACTCATATTTGTCTTAACGTTTGTCAGCAGTTTAACTCAAAAGTTGAGAACGGATCTCCTTCCGTCATTTATTAAACGAGATTAGGTACCTTCTTTCTTCCTCTCTTTGGATAACAATATTCTCTGTTGGTATTGAGGCTTAACCTAGGAGAATATACAACTACAACTGCCTAGTTTATATCTACTTGTACATATTCATGAAAGTATGTAAGCCGTTTCTAGCTTAGAGAGGTCTCTAGGACCTCTTATCTAGTTCATTTTAGTACTGTTAAGTATGCAAAAATGTACCAATAACAGCAAGCGCTTGCCCAAATACTTTTTACTATAATATGGGCTTAGAATAAGGGAAAAATTTTAATTGTTATCTACCTTGTCCTGCCATTTCTGTGAACTCTTTTAAATTGCATTGTGAATCAATGTACCTATTCTTTTTTCCAATCTACTTATTAATTATTATTACTATTAGCTCAGCAAGCATTAGATGGAATAAGAGGTCCGTTCCCAGAAGGGAGTTGGAGTTTAGAATTCACCTGGCTCTGAGCAGAAAATTATCATTTTTTTATAGTAAATGCAGGAGTTATTTTCATGCTTCTCGACCCATTAGGGAATCCTCAATACAGAAGCAGATATCCATGCTAAATTCGACGAGAAGTGCTACCTTTATTATTGTACAACTAGAGAAAATTAAATATCACCCGGAGAGATAATCCACTGATGGGGGGGGGGGGGCATGACGCTTAGCAATTAACGTAATACCATTGAAGAAACTGCTGAACAGAATGTGGCAAATTGTTCTACGGAGGGAAACTGCTCGTCAAGACGTTTGTTATTTGTTAAATGCTACCAAACTTTACCATCAATGGACACTAGTAGTTCACAACAGTGATAGAATAGTTGTTGCATGTTCATTATTGCTAAACTATTTACAAAATATGGATTGGTATAATAGTGCTCAACAGAGAAATATAAAAAAGAGCTGTTGCACGTTAAACACTCACCAAGTATTTACAAAAGAAGTTGGTAATAGAACACAATGACAATGAAGTTAAATTTTTAAACAATTCATAGCAGCAGTTGATAAGCATAATATTTCAAAATAGTTAAGATGCACGCACGGTGTTGTTCAGGTTGAGTAAAAGAAAGCACCAGTCGTTGCTACAAAGCAGAAGATAGTGATAATATTTCACCTACCCAATGCAATTGGTACTCAACAACTATGGACAAAGTGTTTCTCAAATGTAGTAAAGGGACGAAAGATGCAAGAAAGAAAGAAAAGCTTTACTTGAAGCATTGCAGAGCAAACACGTAACAGTTTTTTTTTCCTTGACCCAGTGCTATTGTTAAACAATAAATACGGACATAATGCTCATTAAACACACAAAATACTTCCTGAATACGGTGAAGTTACAATAGGTACAAGTTAAGGAATTGCGTTAGTTAAGTGTGGCGCCGGGGCGCAGGAAAACAAGAAATGCATATTTCTTTTCCCGCCCAATGCGATTGCTGAGCAATAAATTCAGACAAAATGCTTACTAAAGACAAACAATTGCTTCCTAAATACGGCGAGGCGACAAGAGGTACAAGCGAGGGCAGCCGTACTTAGTTGCGGCGCTGGAGCAGAGGGCAGCGGCAGCAAAAACTGGACCATGGCGCCTAATAGGAAGATGCGTCGCTGCGCGTTCACACGACCATCAGTTCAGCAAAAACGAAACGTTGTTCCTGAATTGAGTTGAGGATGACCGCGAGAACATTTTGCCTTAAGCAGAACCACGATAATCCCAGTTCCTCCAGGAATCAAATTGGAAATGACTGCGAATTATAGTGGAGATGAATTGGAATAATATTTTCCACCAAGCATAATCATGGCAATTATATTTTTTTTTACTCGAATTATGTTTGAAGTAATCCATTATATAGAAATACCGTAAGGTGAACAAAGATAGTCCAAGTTACTCTATTATTTTCAAATATTTGATCACATGAGCCAAGCGGGAAGCATCGTCTACAGTAAGCATAATCATGATAATTCCTCTTCCTTGAATTATTTATTGAGGGTTTTAGAGAGCAAGCTTCTGGTAAGCTGATACGCATCAGACCTGCTTATGTACTTCCTTGGTATCGTTACAGCAGGAACTATTATACCCTTAAATAAATAGGGTTATCGGTACAACACTAAATGTTAAGTCTCTTAATAAATAGGATTATTTTGCAGTTAACTCGGCTTTAACAATTTCTAGCATAATTGATTGGCATAAAAGCTATACCTTACCTTGAGTTACCTTGAGAGTCTTCGGAAGAAGTCCAGGTGACGTTGCTTACGTCACCCCACGTGTGTGGAGTCGCTCTGCTGGGTGTCTTCTGTGGTGCCGCAGTTTGCGACCAAAGAGAGAGCCAGCAGCGAATTATCTCCACAGTGCACGTAGCCGCTGACCGCTGGTCTGTCTGGTATTCTTCTTAAATGTGAATCCAGCAAATTTTTGAACGCTACAATTCTTATATCAGTGGCGTTTCGAATATGCTGAGGCATTTTGTTAAACAATCTTGCTCCTCGTACAGCGAAGCTATTAGAATATTTTGTGGCCACAGCTTTTCCACCATCTCTGCTTGGGATGTGGATATCACAAGTCCTTCCAGTTCTTTCCGAATGTCTGGCGACAATTCGCTCATTCACATTCACAGTGATACGTTCCAGAATTTTCTAAACATATACGATTGTAAATCGTTCGAATCTGCGCTGTATTGAATACAAGTGGAGACAGCTGAGTCGTTTGTGGTAATCGTACTCCTGCATGCCTCGAATTTTGGCCGTGAACGATCGTTGGATACC
>LQNS02278097.1:32063820-32073843 GCA_001587735.2 Parhyale hawaiensis | reverse complement strand
AGTGTATCATCTGTTTTATTTGTTGTTTCAGAATGCTGATGATGACCTATAGGGTCGAAACGTTCAAATTTAGATCCAAATTTTAATAATGTCTTTTAGATCAATCGTCTTTGCCCTCACCTTGATTATATATTATTATATGTAGAAGCGACCGCGAATCTGCACGAACAAAAATGCAAGCACCCAAGAAACACAAGGTCCCTAGGCCCCTCAACACCCGAAAATGAGAACAACATTTTTCGTAAAATAAGAGGCAATGAAAACATGAAAACGGACGAAAATCAAGTGCAGGATAGGAAGCGATTGATCCTGGATTTCAAAACATCCAAAATCCCACTAGTAAAAACACAGTCAACTATAACGCCTCGTGGTGTAAGACCATCACCCGCTGTGGTTGAAAATTCCACGCAGTCATTTTTGGGGAAGAAAGTTAGGGCACAGTCGCAATCCCTGAGTCCAGAGCTTCAATAATAACATAGGAAGAAAATAGAACGCCTCGTGGCTTAAGACAATCTGCCGCATTGGAGGCAAATTCAACGCCGTCATTTTTGATAGCCAGCTAGGACTAGTATTTTGGCATGGGTCACATCTAGGTCAACCCACCAAGCACCCTAGAAAAAATTATGAATATTGCTTAACTCCTTCGATTACTTTTTGGATGGACACACAAGCAAACATATACAGTACACACATATATATATATATATATATACTTAAATCTTCAACGAAAACATTATCACTTCTCACACTTTGTTCGCGGGTGATAACCAGCCCAATCCGTAGCCGACCACAGCCAAACATAAAAATTGGTTTCCAGAGATCGCCGCAACAGTTGCCCACCAACTGCTTTCCCCAACCGTACGCATCGTACGAGTGGAGTTTCAGCATCGGCGGTACACTGCAAATAGTGTAGCTGTTATAGGAACAAAACTCGTGTGCTTCAACCGTAGTCCTAGCTTATTCAGGCTTTGTTGCCTCGCTATAAGGTTTTTTTTACCTATAGGAGTACCTTAGGAGGAAGAACCCTTGTAGCGAAACAGCACAGCCTGAGTAAGTTAGTGTTAATACAAAATATTATATTTCAGATATAAGCGTTCCTCGTTTTTATAGGAAGTATTTTGAAAACCCAATGCATGCCGCTTTGCATGCCAATGCATGCTTCGAAACCGTAGAGCACATGCTTGAAGAATGGAGCTGGGCGCTTGCGGCCTAGTCGCCAGAGCACGAAAGTTTGAAACAACTAGACCTCCGGCCTTTTTACGTACTCCTGTAACTGGGCTGCAAGTACCCAGCTCTGCTGACTAGTGCATGTAATCAATCATTTTTTTTTACGGAACAAGCAATGAACTATGCTTCATAAAAGTTTGATTTTGACCTGCTCCTCAAGCAGCAGATGTGGACTGTTCTCCGAAAAGGATTTGGTCTGTTTCAACTCCTTGAGCTGCAGAGGCGGGCCAGCTATTTAAAAGATGTTGGGTCTCTTTTTCTACTTCTTAAGCTGCAGTATACAACTTTGTGTCGAAAATTAAATTCTCTTTTAGATGTTGTATCTTCCTGTCCTTGATATAACAAATACACGAACATTCATGCAGTTTTTGTACTGAATTGTGTAACAAAAAAAAAAGTCAAGTACTTTCTGGATGACCAAATAATCAATTTCCAGATACTGGAATGCAACATTCCATCACCGCCATGTGGTCAAGCGACGCGAGAGCACAGCCCAAGTTAAGGGAAGTATCTAATTCTTCAATGTCACATTCGCCACATTGCGAACCTCGGCGCCTCGACATCTTATGAAGACTTACGTCATGAGATGCCAGCCTCGTTTCCTTATTTGGAATACAAATAGTCAGTCAGTGCCTGAATTATATTGCCTCTCAGGTCCGTTAAGGCAGTCTTAGCCGAGCCTGTGGTACGCAGAAGTATACCTGTGATTGGCTTATTGGTATGCATGTCTATCGCATTTCATTGCACCAAGCAAATGACATCTGCCTACTTGCTATTGCCAGTACCAGCTGAAAGTGTGTAAGTTCATGCTATAGACCTGACAATAGATGCCGAAGATGTATGATAATGTTCTAGGCATATATACCTTACGGTGGGTATAGCATATGTACCTACGGCAGGTATAGCAGATTTAACTGACAAAAAAAGAGCTGTCATAAGCCGGCACTCTGCACGCCCTCATTATCCCATCGAAACTGTAGCACACATTATATAGCATATATGTATATTCAATTCGTTCCTAGTATTAGCCAAGAAGAAGCTTAAAGTTTTTTCTAATTTTTTCAAATCAAATAAATACATAATTAAACTAGAACACCTCGTGGCGTAAGATCATCACCCGCAGTGGGGGCAAATTCAACGCTGTCATTTTTGATGGCCAGCTTACTCCAGAGTTTTGGGAATGTTCACGTCTCAGTCAACCCACCTGCATGACTGCCTGAAAAAAATATATGTATATTATTAAGACTCAATTTCTTCCGCCTCTTTTTAGGTGGAGACAAATTTCAACGCCTTCTTTTTTGATGGCCAGCTAATTCTAATATTTTGGCATTGGTCACATATATATATAGGTCCACCACCAAACTCTCTGCAAGAAATTATGAACATTGCTCAACTCGTTCTCCCTCTTTTTTGGTGGGCAGACAAATACACAAAGATACTTGAATCCTCAACGAAAACATTATCTTATCCCCTCTCTCACTTCATTAGCGGGTGATACAAACTCAAATGCGCTTGAGTCCATGCGCCTCTACTGTACATTCAAAGGAGGGCAGAGTATAGACGTGTCAGGTGAAATATTTTAGGTCAACAGCGTCACAGCGAATACCCTCTTTCATAGATCTAAGCTGTTTGCCTGCAGTATATATCTGCAATTTCTGATTAGGATATCCTCTATCCTCAGTATATACAAGATGGATAATCCTCTTATAGAGGATCCCGCTCTCTCCTGGGTTCCAGTTTGCCAGAAGCAATATTTACGAATGTAAAAAAAAGTTCTGTCCAATACGCCAGTAAACAACACCGAAATGATATTAATTTCCGCAGGGAAATCATTGCAGTTGATACCATCGAATGCTTCTAAAAAAGATTTGGTTGTGAGGACGAAAGACTATAGTTATAGATATAGTACACATACATAATTAAAAAAACTTATAAAATAACAACTGAAAAGACGAAAACTGTCTGCAAAACAGTGTGTTAAAAATTCATCGCAAAATTTTCTGCCAAGTTAACGTAAATTATCAGAATTTTTTGAACTTGCAGATGTAAATAAATAATCTGCAGTTGAAACAGATAAATTCCATAATTGCGTTATTTCAACAGTTAAAAAAATACAATTGTGGTAAAACCACAACGTAGTTTCTAAATGTGTAGAGAAAATGCAAACATTCTGGAATTTTAGTTGAATGAGCAGCTAACTTCACAATTATTTCTGTATACTACAGAACAGCAGCTTATTTAATTAATCCAAGGCATGGCGGGATCTACGCTGAAAGGGGGGGGGGGGGCAAATTCAACTGAGGAGCCCCCGCAAATTCAACTGAGGAGCCCCCGCAGAAATCACTGCCAGCAGAACAGCACGTAAAACGTTCTATGTTTAATTACCATGCGTAAAACACAAAAAAGTAGTAATTTCATCTGCCAATGAATCAAATTGCTTCTGTTGGGAAAAACTTCGATTTGTTTCTGCTAAGTAACCACGTGCAATATTTTCTAAGGCTAGGTGAGCAGATGCAAGAATAAATGTCTGGTCAATCCATTGCCAAACGATTTTTCGTTTTTTTTTGTACTAAAATTTCTAACAGTGTATATCGAGATCAATTACCATACGAAATCAATCTTTTTCTTGTTGAACGGCTTGTTTCGTTAACTGGAGATTCCTTTGGCAGTATTATGTTGAACAAGGAGAACTAAGTTCTTTGGTTCTCACAACCAACTCTGCTAGTTTGGAGCTTTAGTTGGGTAACGAAAGATTTTTCTCGGTATTTCGCCTTTCACAAAAGAACTTACCAGGATTGTGAAGTCGGCTGGTTAAAGTCCGGCTCCAATTTAACTCCCCTCAAGCCGCCGAGTCTTCTCCAAGTCCTCCAACTCTGTAGCCCTGGAAATGTTGACAGTTTACATTTTAAGAGTATGTTGGTAGTGGGATCTGCTTGAGGTCTATTTCAACTCTTCTTGATTATTCAAATAAGGGATCAGATGCTGGGCAGTAGACGGATCGAATGGCCGCTTCTCACAAAGGAATCCTACCCTAGGCTTCGTTTCTCTCTGCGGTATTGCCATTACTTGAACACCTACGATGTTATTTGTATGACAAAGCAAATGTTGGCTAGAGACTTTTGGGTTTAGGATAAGGTTTACAGGGACCTCCATCAGTTACCACAGGGCTGAGTTCAAAAGCATCCATTACAGAGCAGACTAAGCTTTCATCCACATTCCTTGCATTAATACTTTCATGCATCGAATAAACGTAATTTTCGTTTGAACAAAACTATTTGTAAACTCGCCAAATTTAAGGAGTTCATCGGACGTGAAAGAGTTACGCAGTGGAAGCCTTAGTACAGTTTCCTACACAATTCTTCTAGCTTTCTTTCTTGAAACCGAGACACTGCAGCCAAGTTTACGCGGTGATCATATGAGCGCATCTCGTCAACTCCGCTTCCGAATGCGTTGCTGTTCCCTTTCAAATAACACAAAATCGAGAGGCTCTCTAAATGCGAATCCCCTATTACGATATATGGAAATATTTCTGTAACTTTCTTTACCACTGGCACTTGCTGAGCAAACAAACTTGACAACTAACCTTTTAGGCACTAACTTTTTTGTAGACTCATAAGTATATTTACGAGAGGCTTAGAAAACATTTGGATGTTTGGCAGAGCAAACTCTTTCATTGGACTGCACCGCCCACCCACCTTTTCGAAAAGGTTAAGAAATCGAGTTTGTTCTCCCCAGTTTAGAGGGCATTCCCGTCTGCTCGGACCCATAGGCCATAGCTATCCTTGTGTGAACATCGTAGCTATTTATGAGCACCTGCTCCTAAATGGAGGTCACCGCCTAAATTGCAGGTCTCCTGATTTAATTTGAGTGAGCAGCGCAGGGGAAGGTGAGCAGGAAGTGACGTGTGTTGCACTGGAAAGATGATGGACGGTCAGTGGACCTTGTATAATATGAGTCACTGAGTAATGATATTAGTGGTAGATGGGCTACCCATATCATGTTGTTTAAGGCGTTTAAATCAGCTGTTAATGGCATTTTGTTGTATTTCCTTGGAAAACTGAGAAACCAGTGGTTTTCGAAATTCCTGAAATCTTGAGAATTTTGTGTGATTGGATGCGGTGCTTTGGCTAAGTGCATACAGTAAGTGCGGCAGGTTAGATAAGGTACCTTCCCTAGCAATATTTTTGGCCGCCCCAGAAGCAGATTTACAATGGTGGCTTTTTGAGCGGCCAAAAATTTTTGCTAGAGGTTAGGTTAGTCGGTTAGGCTATATCAGAAGGGCTGCGGTAAATGAAGAAAGGTTTATTTACATGAACAAAAGAGTAACTGTACGAAATTCGTGAAATGCAATAATTGCGTCAAAATTTAATCATCTGTTCCGCAAAATTACTGTAGCGTTTATTTAAGATGCATGCAGTCGATTGTTTTCACTTCCCAAAAATTCTGATGGTTTCCTCCCCAGCTGTGAGACGAAAGTTTTATCATGATTTAAATATTGCAGCTGGTACTCAAACGCATTATTATGGCCAATGCGACGCATTTTTAGTGGATTCTAAAATGAGATGCTTGCAAATCTTGTTTCATTACAGGAGGGCTTACTCTATATTAGCTAGTTGTGGCTGCCTCTTTGAACTTGTCAATTTAGTCTGAGTTTCCTGCCCTCGTCCTTTTCAGTTTGGAATTCGTTGCCGGCAACTCCTTTCGATCGTGTACGCCTGCAGGCGCTTAAGTCAGCTGTTGGTGGCTTTCTTTTGGATTTTCCCTGGTAGTGTTTTCGACTTCCCCCGGTGTTGCATAATGCTGCATTTGGCTTGCACTACCCTGTAAACCTGGTAGCCCGAGCGTGAAGTTTTAATATTAATAATAATTTTTTTTTTCGTAAGACTGTTGTATAGGCCAGAAAAACTTTCTAACAGAATAACAGAGGCTGGTTGTATCAGGTTCAGCCTGCCTTTCACTAACAAAGTGAAAGGACGTCTGCTGATCTTATGCACACAGAGAAATCTTTGTGTACATTAAGATTTATTTACCTTATAGAGGGTAAATCTAGTCAGATTCCTGCCGACAGTTATAGAACTTTCTCTGTGTGTAAGTGCATCCGTCGCTGACTAATTTAATGGCCCTAATGGCACTCGGGATAAGTGTGTCACTAGTTGTATGACAGCTATTGTAAGGCGGTACAAGGCATAAACTACAAGAATCTTGCATAAACGGGTCACTGAGTAATGGCTATATACTTGAGGCTGCCAGCATACACTTAGGATGCTTAAAATTTTTTCATATACCGACAAGCATTTTCAAAGTGCGCGCCCTGTTCCTACTTTGTACTGTGCAACATATCGATAGTATTGTGCATACAAGAAATAAAGGTTTAGTGCACGCGGTGTTTGGAAACAGTCAAGGGAAGCTGTAGAAAGACGAAAGGACGGACGTAGCTCGCTAAATAATATGTAACTGGTTATCAACCTCCACAAAAACACAGACTGTGTCATTCAGGCCTAAGAATTGCCTTCCCGTGGCTAGATATGTAGAAGCAACTTTCATACCAAATTAAAAACTTGGTTTCAACATTTGGCCTTATTTTGTTTACAGCACAGGAAGAAGGATGGTAATGCTCTAGTATTTTTGAATTGTCCACACTACACTTTAGGGATATTTTCAATCGGAAATCGAGTAGTTAATTAGAGGCCTCGTATAATCAGGACCGTGAGTAAGAATAAAAAGTTGGATATTAGCCTTTTTTATCACCAGTGTTAAGAACGTGGCACTCTTGCGTCTAATTCACTGTTAATATTGTAATTTAGTTCACTATGGCCTTGATGACATATTAATAGAGATATATATTCATGTTTGCGAAGCGCACTGTTATTCATGTGACAATTTCGATCGTTTTCCTCTTTTTCTTGTAATTTATCACTTTCGTATTTACAAAAATTAATTACCAATTCACAGTGCATGGCTTTGAGCTTATCTACTACTATTTAGCATTAACAGAAGCGATAAAGTTTTTCTGATCTATTGTCTCACTAATAATTCTTAAGCTTCATGATTCATACGCTCCGTATTTTTCCAGCAATAATTGAACGCCTTTTGCTGATGTGTGTGAGCCTAATCGGGTGACAGAAATAACGAGTTTATGCGCCGCTTGCTGTTATTTTATTTATTTATTTATTGACTTACTTATTTTTTGCTTGCGCAGATTTCTTTGAAGTGAACTGCGCCCTCAGCCTTCGGGGTTCCTTTTCGAGTCATCAGTATTGAGGTCTCCGACTTCCTTAATTCATGCATTGACTTTAAAATAATAATACGTTAATTTGTTTGGCTAATGCGAGTGATTTGTTTTCGTGATGGGCACGTTGTTCTAACCATAAATATGGCATTTGTAGCATTTATGGCCTCTTTCCGTTAATTCATTTATCATAAATTAACCCTTGATATCATCAGTCTCTAATCATTACTTTACACTAAATTAACCGATGATAGCCTCACGCTCCGTTCCATTCCTTTATAATAAAGTATCCAATGCTCACCTTAAATCATTGGATCCCATGACAAAATGCCTCTCATTATTTGTCTAACAGCAATGGAACTGTAACCCGGCCCTTTCAGAAATCTGGGTTACCCCAGCAGCTGAAACCATAAGTCCGTTTCTGGGGCGGCCAAAAAATCTGCTTTGATTGGAAATAACGGGAGGGTGGCAAACACGTCCCGCAAAAATCCTTCCCTATCTTACTTGATGGCTCATAACAGCCAGCAGTAAATTTCATTCGAATTGTTCATTTTCTTATCAAGACGACTCGGGGACAGCTGAGTAGCTCTTGTCTTGCAGAAATAATCAACCCTGGAGTCTGAAGGCCACGTTGTTTTTTACTGTCATCTAGAATCTTGTTCCTCGGGCAGCAGATCCTAAGGGAAGGCATGTTAATGTCTTGTCGAGCATGCATGACAGTCATGCATGACAATGAAAAAATAATCTTTCGCCTCTAAATGAACTGAAAAATCTAGATGCCATCACTGCTATGAGTTTTTTTTTTGTAGTCAGCAGCCAGCTGTTATCGGGAGTAGACATATGTGATGTGGCACAGCTGCTTTCTAGCCTTCCTAGAGACCATTTGCTCCAACAAATAGGAAAAGATGCGTAAATTTAGGGACCGCAATGTTGATCTACAATACATACACCTATGCAATCAATGATATTCTTAGCTGCTATGTGTACAATTAAAATTCCAAAAACCTTTTACTCATGTCTGTATCCACTGAAGACTCTACAGACCTTGTTTTTTTTTAATTTTTATTTACATTTACATACCAGGTACGACCTCTCCTTGGAAACTTGCTGACTGCTGAGGACTCCAAGAACTTTTTTTCCAATTTACTATCTACACTTCGGGTTCTTATTGAACATAAATTCGTTAATTTTTGTACTCACCAATTGAGTATTCTCCAAACCTAAAGTAGCTGATCAGTTTTTGTAGTCACTGAGGACTCACTGAACCCAAGTTAGTTAATTCGTATAATCAACCTATAACCTAATGATTTTTATTCATGTCGTGGATTCAGGACTCTCCTCTCATTATTGTTTACTATTCAAGTACCACACCTCAACTGGCTGGGGACTCCGCATGTCTCATTTTTTGAAAAACTCAATGTGTGTTTTGCAAGGGCTCAATATGTGTTCTGGTGCGCCTATTTGATATACTACTCATGTGCTCCTCATAAGCGACTCGGTAGATCTCTATTTCTAAAACTTCTGCTCGCCGAAGACTGTGTGTGCCTCATTTTTCAAGACCCCAGCATGCCAACATGAAATGGACATGATCTTAAACGTCAGTACATCTGTTCAGGGTCGTAGTGCGTGGTGGTGGCAGCAATGGTCCGTAACAAAGATACCAAGTGTGTACATGTGAACACCACATAATTCCTGTGACGTCATTCACTCAAGGTTCTGAAGGCACTATCTCGCCGTAGGAATGAACTTGAAATCATCGCCTTCATCTGTATGGAAAAACATTTTATAAAATCGATTTGTTCTTGTTTGAGCTACATAATAATCGCTCGTAATTTATGGTGACTCTCACGATGACATGAAGTTGCGCTAAAGTGCAATTGTAATACTACTTTAACTTGAACGCCGACGGACGAGGTCCAGGTGACACTTTTCACTTCACCTTACTTGTGTAGAGTCACATTTCTGGGTTTAGTCTGTTGGGGGTAGAACTTTAAATCATGTTACCCCGTCATCCTCAGGCCGTGCTCTTTCACCAGAACGGTTCATTCTTTTATTACATTACTATATAGGAGGAAAAAAGCATATACATATGGGAATGGTTAACAGTTGAAAATTTTTAATTTTCTTATACCTATTAATGACAGCTCTAAATAATTATAAAGCAATAAGTTTTAAGTGATTAATCCTTTATCGAACAGGTGGGTTTTATATACCTACTTTTAAATAGAGAATGACTATCAGATGTTTAATGCAGCCTGTAAAGGATCAATTTGATTCATCCTTTTCCCTATAACTGGTTTCTATAGGGAATTTGTTACCCAATTTTTCTCTTTATTAGCCAATAAAATTTACCTCATTCACATTTTTTTGTTGTTCTTCAAATTCAACTTGTACTGCAATGGTGATTTCGATCAACAGTGAGTGCCTGTACATATTCTATAATTATTGATTGGAATAAAGGACGTTCAGGTTTCATAGTTTGGAGGAGTAGTTTTAGCCGTCTGCTGAACAAAGTTTTTATTGACCAAGCTTTCTAGTGTTTAAGAGACACTCGTCATCAGGGTACA
>LQNS02278097.1:32040695-32053357 GCA_001587735.2 Parhyale hawaiensis | reverse complement strand
TTTTCTCTTTCGTCTTCCATTTTTTCTCTTCTCGTTTCTTCATTCTTCTACATTCTACTAACATAATGGCAATAGCTCATAGAGGACCGGGGTGTAAGTCCCGGTGTCTTTTTGAGAATGGGCCTTTTGGTTCGTCTACTGCCGCCTATCTAATCTAATCTAATCTACTTCGGCGGGTACGTTGTAGAAAATTTCCCCAAGAAACTGGATGCAGTAGCTGACATTTTATAATCTCTTACGAAGCTCAGCCCCGCGCTAAATGCTTGCAAAATGCTGGAAAATGCTAATTTTGTGCAATGTTGAGCACCGTGTGAAAGATGCAATGCAAAATTTTGTTGTGTACAGTAAGTACAATAATGGCTTAATTTTGGGAAGCCAAAGCACAGGTGGCCTATTAGTTACTAACCATTGTATGTAGATAGCCAGTAACAATAAAGCTATGAAAGGTAAAGAAATCAATATCATGTTTATTTGATGGAGAAAACAATAAACTTATGGCAGTGTGCACTCATTTCATTGAAAATCATTGTACTTTGTTCATGAACATGGCATAGATTAGTAGATTAATTTATTTGTAACACACGCGTTTGCACCACGCCGTATGCTGCAGCGGATGGAAGCAAGACGTTTATCTCGTAAGGTGCATTCAGCCCAGACTGTCAATGCACTTCAGAAGCTATAATAGCGTGCGTCACTAGAGTCCTGAATGCTTTTGTGTAATAGCCTATCGCATTCATGGAATACACGGATACATGGAGCAGTTGTATTAATTAAGTATAATTTTAGTCCTGTTCCAAATGTCCTTTGACTGCCCACATGCATCGTTCTTAGTCACTGAAATGCATTGATGAGTTAACTAAGTAAATGAAATGAGGCCTGAACTCTAGACAATAATTGTAAGAAAAGGAAGAAAAACAAAAAAAATCATGACATATTTCTTAACAGGAATGGTGTTATTCAGTATATAATGTTTTTAAAGCAAGTTCACACGGCGTTCAAATGAACAGGTTCTTTCAACTCAGCATACGAATACTTTGCTGTATCCTAAACATAGCTGTGTTTATACCAAAATATTTATATAATATTATTCTTCAAATATGAAGGAGTTATAAGTCAAAAAGCTGTACACTTTTCTGCAGTTCCGACGGACACAGCAACGCCTTCGGGTGCCTGACGCAGTATTGAAGAACATGTTCATTTTGCCTATCGTGTGCAACCAGCTTTAGAAATTTAAGCATAATTAGAGTAAAAAATAGTGCTCATGCATTCAGTATTTACGGAGTCAAACACATGCATTCAGTATTTACGGAGTCAAACACATGCATTCAGTATTTACGGAGTCAAACACATGCATTCAGTATTTACGGAGTCAAACACATGCATTCAGTATTTACGGAGTCAACATCATGTAATATTGTTATTAATACCAGTGCGAGCCACAGATGGGCAAAATTAGCCACGAAAGACAAAAAAGGAAATACTTCATAGCAACCGATCTTGTCGTCTCCGTCATGCCGGAATGACAGGGGCAGCGTTACTGTAACTAATGTCCGCACATTCATCGCATTGCGTATCCGGAGTGGCGGTAGCCCTCGACACTCGCAAGAATATTTTATAATTGTAGCTGGACGTAATAATTGTTTGTATTTGTAATCCATAACGACCAGTTAAGTGCATAAACGAAGCTCTATCAACGCATAACCCCCAAACTGTCCAAGTTCAAAAAATTGAATGTAGTACTTCCTCTGAAAGGCACAATGGGGCATTTCAAGAACTCAGTACACAGCACCACACAGGGTTACATTAATTCCTAATAATTGGTTATAATTAAACAGATACTACACTGAACGAAGAAAAGGGTTCAGAAAATAATTTTTCATCCTTGTATGCGTTATAAGATAACAAAAATTGCACAAATTACAGGTTTAAGTATAATAGCTTAGAATTTTTTGTACTTTACTACTGTCTACTATTTCACATTTTCTAAAAACAAATTTCAGGAATATGGATTATATTGATACAAATTTAAATAATTAAGGACACGAAGAGTTAACAACAATACTTTAGTTATCATCTCTTGAAAGAATTTTTTCATGGAAAACGCTTTGTGCCAGCCGCTGTCCAGGTTTCAGACCGAGGCCGAAGCATGGGCAGCAATGCGGTCAAATATGCTTTGTTCTCGGGACATTTCATTGTCCGTATATTGCGATAACTTATAAGTTACCACACATTTTATGTAGTACAATATCATCCACGTTTACTTATCAATCATAATTTTATTATCAGTATCAGTATTTCGATCAAACCACCTGAAATGACAACAGTGTTCTTTCCGTGACCTTGATAGAGCCTTAAAGTAACCCCATCAGGCATATTAACAGCTTGACAAACCTCCGGATCTGGATCCAATTAACGTCAAAAAGAGATCAGGAAAAGTTAATGCATATGATGTGCGCGTTTGGTGGATTTGCGCGATCGATCGATCGCGCTGCGCAATCGGTGGATGTTGTAGGTATTAGGCCGTAATTTCGGGTAAGTTGGACTATATTCGAGTTTAATGTCGGCTAGGTTAGGGGAGGCAAGGACTGTTTTTTTTCCATTTTAAAATTTGAACGATCCACCAAACGCGCAGCGCGATCGATCGATCGCGTAAATCCACCAAACGCGCACAACATATATATCCCATGTTTATGTACCATTTCTTCCAGAGGATCCTCCTTTCGATGGAGGAAAAGGGCCGGAGCAACTGTCCCCTATGCCCTCTTATAAATCCGGCCCTTCTCGCGAGTTGTCAGCCGTGTCCTTCACACCCCACTGCGCTTATTAGAGTCATTACGCAACACAGTGTCTCGATTACACGTCCGAAATTTACATCAATGGCGCATGTGTACTTATTGTGTAGTCCTGTGTACCTGTTAAGACATGATCATCAATATTGTTCTTAGTTTCAACATTTCGATCAAACCTCCTTATTTGATATTTGCCAATTTATATGTTCTTGCCAATGCAATGAATGCTTTGCAGTCCTCCACTTTCCATTTTGAACTGCTGTTCTTTGACTTCCTTCAGTAAATAATAACAATCGTTCTCGCTTATACAGTGAAAGTTATTCTAGGTTTTTGCTTTGCTTAAGCTAAAATTGTCAACGCTTTAGTAAAGAGAACTGAAGTTGTCATGATCGAAAGCGAGTTTGGCGATCTCTCGTAATTTCCCTCACATATTGCTATCCAAGGCACTTGGGCATAAATTGCTCTGGATACATGTGAGATGAAATTCCAAGTGGTTGCATCAATTCCATTCGGAGCAGAGCCGTAATACAGTCATTATTGAGCTCCCCATGCATCATCTACGTAAATCTTCCATAAACTACAGACGTGCTTAAATAGAGTAGCAGCTTCATAAAAATTTAATGACAGTCACGACGTACGTTCATCATCCATGTTGACGGCTGCCTGGCTGCTCTAACCGTCGGGGTTCTGCAGAGATTGCGTAGCTGGAACGACCGTCCGTAACTGGGCGGCACGTCCAGCATTCTGATGGAGCTCCGCCGTGCGCCTCCTATAACTTGTCGCTTGTAAACGGTTCTACAGGTAGCATTATTGCTTTAACCGCGTGTGTACTGAATGATTTACCGGATGTTCTATGGGAGACAATATACAACACCTCAGAAGGATCCATTATTGAAGGGTATTACTTAGAAAGCTTGCTAAATTCTTTTTAAAGATTCATTTTATGCGGCTAATAATCAAGGAACTTTTCTAAGTAATTTCTTCGCAACGCATGACTTGTAGAGATTGATTTTTTTCCACCCTCACTTTGACATGACTAGCCTCTTTTCGATGGGTCGAGGATCATTCCGCATGTACGACAAAATATCTAGATGACCCCCATTAACGCTCTCAAATCGAGGCAACCTCTTTCCCGCAGCTTCTGCTTCTACCCAACCGTTTTGACATTAAGTTTGTATAGTTCGGAGTAGGGGACGCATGTAACCTCTTAGTAATCCTTGCAGCTGGCAGATTTCTGCCCAGCAGAATTTACTGTGGATGTTCCTGGTCCTGCTTGACTCGCTGTTACCAGCGGCATGAACTAACGTGCCAGGATTACCAATGGTGTTATTTGCCTCCTACAACCATAATCGCCCCGTAATGATTGACATGACCATTAAATCAATTTTATATTGATATTTTACACCTATCGTCTCCAAAACACTTTCCCTGAATTGTGTTTTAATCAATATAATATACCCGTTCTGTACTGCTGCTGAATGTTAAGCTCTAAAGACCTTGTACTATTACAGAAGCACTTTATTTATAAACAGATTACTGTACTACTAAAGGGTTAAGTGGGTAACGTGACGTCAAATGCTCTGTTGAATGTTAAACCCAAAACAATAATGTCATGAAATGTATTAGACGTTTTATTTAGTTAATAATACGCTACTTGTTATGGTTAACCAGGCCACCGAAAATGACAAAAATGAATTATCACTGGCACCCATTTGTTTTTTTCCTTATATTTGGGATGTTGCCTTGGAGGACACATGAAACATGCCTCCGTGATTTTCGGGTTATGTTGCTAAAAAATTCATATTCCTCGTTGGTAAGGCGTTGCTTTCCTCTTTCGGATGCTGCTAAAAATTACTATGATTATAAATTCTCACCATAGACAAATATTTATATGAGAATTCAATATTCGAATTGAAGGTGCAACTGCAAAAAATTAATTGATGAAATTCAAGTCACGATGTCCATTTGACAGCTCTCCCGTAGGCAGTTAAGATGCTTTATTATTCTATACAAGAGATGTTATTGTCTCCGCCTCCTGCTTGCTCAGTGTCGACAACCACTACCACATGTGTTCAAGGTTCTTCTAACTAAATGCAGCTGTGCAAGTATTCTTCTAAGTTCATTTTTGCCGTTCAGTATGTTCACTACGACTGAAGACTCTATGTTAAGAATGAGGTAGCAACACAATTTTGGACCTTCATTTTCAATAACCGTGCATGCAATGACTTTCTAAGGTTCTCAACACCATACGATGTTTTCAAATGCAACAGTATCAAATTTGCGATAATTCAGCTCTGAATTTATTATACCCACATGGCTACATTGGGTGTAGCAGAGCTTATCCTGTTTCGCCCTGCAGGTCTTCCCTGGGGCGACGTTTCAAACAATGATATTCCTGCGATAAATTTGAGCGTTTTAGAGTTGATGCTCAAAAGATCAGCGCGCTTCATAAACAAGGGTTTAAGTAATATTATACCTTCGAGACAACGACCCCTTATTGTTCCTTATTGGGGTAGTAGTTACTTATCGGTTGTTGTTGAGTACTGGACGTCGGCGTTCCCGTGCGCCGTGTATCCATGAATGAGGACTGGACATCAGCGTTCAGGCACTCCTAATAACCAACAATGAGGACTGAACCTCGGCTTTCAGGTGCTCCGAGTATCCATGAATGAGGACTAAACCTTGGCGTTCAGGTGCTCCGAGTATCCATGAATGAGTACTAAACCTTGGCGTTCAGGTGCTCCGGGTATCCATGAATGAGTACTGAACCTCGGCTTTCAGGTGCTCCGAGTATCCATGAATGAGGACTAAACCTCGGCGTTCAGGTGCTCCGAGTATCCATGAATGAGGACTAAACCTCGGCGTTCAGGTGCTCCGAGTATCCATGAATGAGGACTAAACCTCGGCGTTCAGGTGCTCCGAGTATCCATGATTGAGGACTGGACATCAGCGTTCAGGCGCTCCAAATATCCAACAATGAGGACTGAACCTCGGCTTTCAGGTGCTCAGAGTATCCATGAATGAGGACTAAACCTCGGCGTTCATGTGCGCCGTTTATATATGAATGAGTACTGGACATCGGATTTCAGCTGCCCCGATATCCATGAATAAGGACTAAACCTCGGCGTTCAGGTGCTCCGAGTATCCATGAATGAGGACTGGACATCAGCGTTCAGGCGCTCCAAATATCCAACAATGAGGACTGAACCTCGGCGTTCAGGTGCTTCGAGTATCCATGAATGAGGACGGACTTCGGCGTTCACCTGAGCCGTTTATCTATGATGAGGACTGGACATCGGCGTTCACGTGCGTCGTGTATGAATGAATGACGACTGGAACTTGGCATTCAGGTGCCCCAGCCCAACGTACGGAATCGCTATGCATTAGTAGCAATTGCAGTGCACTAGTGTTGAAAATGGTCTGCATCAACTTCAAATCTGTGTTTTTTTATAATTAAACCATCACCATCACTCTAAAGGATGCTTCTATTACTTTAACTACAATATATTCCGCACAGTAGGTAATACTTACCACCCCAATGATGTTAATATTTTTACCAGCGTTTGTCTGTCTGTGCATCAGTCTGTCTGTCTGTTTATCAGCAGAATAGATAAAAATCTAGAAACGGGACTTCATAAAATTAAAAGGGACCTTTAGGTATATCAGGTGGAGCAGATGAGTAACATTTGGTAAAGATACGTTCAGCAGTTTGTTTATCTTTTTTTTTTGTCTAGACAACAAAACTCGAAATGTTAGTAACGGATTTTCATGAAATTTCCAGGAACTGTTAAGAACGTTACAAAAAAAATATATATGGCCAACTTTTGGTGAAGCTTTGCGTTTGCGTTTGTCTCGTTTTCTCTCTATTCGTATCTATTTGTCAGTAGCATAACTCAACAAATACGAAAAAGGATCATTCTGAAATTTTCAGGAGCTATTAGAAGCACTACGAACAACAAATGACGTAATTTTGGCGATTCTCGGTTTGCTGTTTGTCTCACTGTTTGCCTCTCTGTTTATCAGATCACAGTTCAAAAAGTTATATGCGGATCTTCAAAAGCCAATAGCATCAGATGATCAGGTTTTGATGTTAGTAAAAGAAATCCTGAATTCAGGGCCAATCTGAATTTTTGATAGCATAGCCTAGCTTGGGCGGAGGTCTGCGGTCTCGAAATGCTTCTCTATTCTTTGTTTCAGTGGTGAAGATACATTCCTATACGCTGGTGATATTATCCGATTTCTGCAATATAAGTAATTTCAGCGTTGAAAGTTATATCCAAATCAAACTACAGTAGGTACTAATGGTGTCTTCCAAGTTCAGCGTTGTTATACGAAATAACCTTATTAACGCTGAGGCTAATATCCGATTTCACGCTGAATATACTATCTGATTTACAGCTGCAACCGGTATGAGAATTTACACTGAAGCTCACTGTTTGTAGTTTAATGCTGAAGGTTATATCTAATTTACCGCTTCAACTAAAGCCTGATTTAAAATGTTTAAAACTATATCTCATTTAGCACTAGAGTTGATGTTCAATTTAATTCCATAGCTGAAGCTAGTTTCGTGCTGAAGTTATACCATCCGATTTATCACTAACTCAGATATGGAAGTTATCGGGAAAACGAACATCCGACTTACCGGTACAGTTAATATCTAATTTAAGGGTAAAACTAATATCTAATTTAATGGTAAAACTAATATCTAATTTAATGGTAAAACTAATATCTAATTTGAGGGTAAAACTAATATCTAATTTAATGGTAAAACTAATATCTAATTTAAGGGTAAAACTAATATCTAATTTAATGGTAAAACTAATATCTGATTTGACGTTACATCTTATATCCGATTTCATATTAAAAATAATATGCAACTTAACGCTAGAGCTAATATCCGATTTAGCAGTCTCTTTTTCCTTTACCCACCGACATCACCTATACCGAACTCCCTAGATAACACCTGACAACGTACTAGGGCTCCCTTTTATACGATCATACAAATATGGACTTATTTCTGCCCCTATTCCCTTATCAATAAATAAATATGATGGCCATTTGGTCGCCGATTACGCACCATATGACAGCTGTTTCGCCGATATCACCTTCTAAATAACAGCCACCGACCTTGTCGGTGCAATGCGCGGAAACAGTGAAATGGTCGCACCAGCTTAAGCATGAGAATGCGCCCTTTGTCTGCGTTATCCTCGATATCATGTGGCAAAAGAACAAACATTGAAGTGCTATTAACCGTGTACTTGGCGAGGGACTTTGTGGTATAGGGTGTTTGTTACTCGGTGTCTACAGAAAAACATTCGTTACTGTTCTACCTTGAATAGTTCTAGCACTAAGCGTTAAGAAGTGTGTACAATAAGAGTCTTATGTGATCACTGCTGATGATGTTGGTTGCTCGGTGTCATCTTAAAAAAACGTTTCGAAAGTGATCTACCTGGAATAGTTCTGGCAGTAAAGGTCAAGAGCTACTATGTGGCTACTGGGTACGATGTAAGGTTGCCAAAAATTATACTATATGCTTTTACAGATTGTGTCAACAAAAGAACGTTCTGTACTAATCTATCTTGAATAGTTCCAGTAACAAACGCAATAAATTAGCACAGCAAGAAGCACTTTGCGGACGCTGCATGTGACCTGAATTTTTGGCATCTCTTCAAACATTTTTACAGTTTTAGTTTTTGGAAAGGGCAAAAATTTTGTCAGTGTTCGGATAGTGCATGGACTTAGTTACATCGTTTAAGGTAATATACTCTTTTGTTCATCTTCTACATTTCCTGTTGGAACTGGTTAAGATTGTTCATTTAAAGTTCTTCACTTCATCAAACTCAAAACACCTGGGTGTTACTCCATCCTTGGTTTAAGGTTCACATTTTTCTCAAGGTAACTCTGTAGGCGCTGTCCGTAAAAGCCTACATCAAATATTCGTCTTCATATTTCTTTCCGAAACTTTTTTTCTCTAGCAATGCACTACCTTTACTTACTGGAGCGGATAAAAAACTGGCAAGCAAGGACTTTTAGGCGAGAGCTTCTTCGGGAAGCACAGCAAGATAGAGATGGCATATCCGATATTGTTGCTAGCTGAATTTCGGCAGGCTTTACTCTTACAACGGAATCTTCAAGGAAGAAGTTGGGTAGCTGATAACAGGACCTTGAATCACTTTTTACTTAATTTCCAATAACTTTAGTCGGTATCTGTATAGCTTGATGTTATACTGCATCTTTATTTCCCGGTTCACCTTATTTCTGAACTTGCTCGAAGATTGGTACATTAATTTACAGGGTTTTCGATTGTCATTTAAAATCATGTTCAGTATACCGTTTGTCTGAAACTAGGTTTATCATAATACATGTATGCATCTCAATACATGTCTCTTAATATATTATCTTAATACAAGCATCTTTTAATACTTGTATTTGAATACTTGCATCTTCATATGCGCTTCGTTGTACATATTTGCATGTTAGTACATGTATCTGATGGCATTTCATGTATGCATCGTAGCGTATGTATCTTAATAATACATGTCTCCTATAAAATTGAAACTGCCAGTCGTCTTCGTCACTGATATCAATCGGTTAGTTAATTATCTTTAACATTTAGAACGCGCTATCGTAACTTAGAAGCTAAATATGTATTAGATACTTAAAATAATAATACACACAGAGATATCTCAATCGCTGCTATTTCATATTTACCTATAAAGAGGTCAATCTAAAGGAGTGACAGATTCTAATTACCTTTTAAAAGGTAAATATAAACGGGTCACTACCGGAATTTCTCTGTGTGTAGGGCGCCCCACTGCTTCTTTTAAAGGAGCGTGAGGTCCAATTAGGTGCCTATTTTCATCAATGCCTATCAAACAAGAGACTTACCCTTCTCGTTATGTGTACCGTTCGATCATTCTGCATATCTAAAACCTAAGATTATATAATAATATAACATATAACATAATAACAAGCATATTGAATTATTCTATCCTCTTTGGGAACCTGTAATCTAGGACTCTTTACCAATCATACACATAGAACCTGGTTCCATTCTCACTCAACTATATTTTTGCGTGTCATGAAGCAAGGTTAAACAGCTTGCCAAGTACTGTATCCACTATCCAGATCACGTTTGGCCTCATGTCTGACATTATTCTGCAAGGCTAAATCAAGTATACGATCTGACTGAAAAAAACTGACATTTTTGCATCATTTAAATGTTGGCTTGTATCATCGAGGTCTTCACGTGCATAGGTTGAATTAATAACCGCCTAGGTATTACCAGGACTCTAGATTCTAGTAGTTAGATTCATGTACTATGAATAATCGTGCATACTTTTTACTTGGATGGCCTACTTCAAATGAAAAAGAGTTTTATGTTCTCTATTGATTCTGTTTTCGAACTTTCTTAGGGGAGTATGTGAAAAATATTACTTTTCCAGTAATTCTACATTACATTCAGCCTTATTAGTAAACATAAATATTCAGGATAGTTTACTTATCTCTGAATTTTACATTTATTTTGAATGGAAAATGGCCTGTTTATCAGAGGTTCTACATCGCATTTGGTCTCTTTGCCGAAAAATTCCCAAAATTCAAAATATCTCATCAAACCTAAGAATGCTCCTGTTGTTTCATTCCATCTTAGAATAGTTGGTATATCTTTAGCTCTTTTGTGTGTACTGTAGACATTTGTAGACTTCACAAATAGCCCTGTTCCCACGACAAGGGATGTTTAATTAGGTCCTGAAATGGTCAATCAAGGGAGACCCAGTTGCCACTACTCCAGAAGGTAGTCAGTCACATGCATGTTCAGCAAATAACTCTACATAACACATTTTCAGGGTGACCTATATTGACCTATATTACAAAGAGCTGCAGTTTTATTATCTGGTTTAATTTCCAAAAATAAAAATCTTTGCGTGTATTAACTATACAGTAAAAGACAGTCTGACTATCTTTATGTCTGGACGACTCCTTTTTTTATGCTTGGCATGTCTCTGCATGCTTAAACTCCGAAATGGCTTCTGAAACGGACGCTTCAGCTCTCACTTAGGCCCATCTTGGACCAATTTGCTCGCCTTAGAAGCAAGGCTGACCTCTAAACATGCAGAAGCTTCGGATTGCATCTGGCTTGCATGTCAGACAATCATTCTGCATGCCTATACTCGAGGACGGCGTATGCAGCAACAGCTCCAGTTCCAGTTTAGCTAAATGTGCTTAAGAATTCAAAAGGCGTCAGTGGGATATAATAACTCAGGCGCACGTCCTCGCGTCGGGACCATCCTTGCAGCTTTTTTGCCAACTTTGAGGCCTTCCTCGGCCTGCCTCGCTTCGCTACCACTAAAATTGCGGTCCGTACTGCCGACCTCGAACTCCCATGTGTCTTCTCCGTCGTGTAAGGGGCGCTAATTACTGCGTTAGTCCATGTTTGTCCAGCACCACCTGCCTTCTTGCTAACCTAATCCATCGATATTGCGTCAAGAGCTGGCATGTGTTGAGACTGACGTGCTGCGTGAAATTTATAGTGATAGGAAAGAGGCCCGCGTATTTATTTGCTTGCATTTCCGCCCTGTAACGTCATTCCGCAGTTTTCTATCAAGTGCACGAGCAAGCGTTGTGCTTAAGGGACAAACGTATCTCGTGCAACGCAGAGTGCAGGAGAGAAGCTCTCGTATTTAGAAGTTTGCAAATGGATTATTTGTGATTGGCATAACTAACTGTTGTTGGAATATTATTCGAAACAGACGCGTGCCTCTTGAAATTAATAACGATGGAAGCTGGGCGAATGAGGCAATTGGAATATTGTTGCAACTTTTCATTGTGCAGATTTTCTAACTGACAGGAAGCTGCTGCTAAAACAAAGTCGGTGACAAAACTTTTCTTGTGGAAGTTTAAAAGTACGAGATGTTGCTTACACATAATACGTCCCCAGATCAACTAGATGTTATTTGCACATAATAAGTCTTCAGATCAACTAGACGTTACTTACGCATAAAAAGTCCCCAGATCAACTAGATGTTATTTACACACTTATAAGTCTTCAGATCAACTAGATGTTATTTACACAGAATAAGTTTTCAGATCAACTAGATGTTATTTGCACATAATAAGTTTTCAGATCAACTAGATGTTATGTGCACATAATTAGTTTTCAGATCAACTAAATGTTACACATAATAAGTCTTCAAATCTACCAGATGTTATTTACAACACATAATAAGTCTTCAGATCAACTAGATGTTGTTTACTCATAATAAGTCTTTAGATGAACTATATATATAGATATTATTTACACACACATATAAGTCTTCAGATCAACTATATGTTACTTACACATAATAAGGCTTCTGATCAACTAGATGTTATTTACACATAATAAGTGTTCGTATCAACTAGATGTCATTGATACGTAATTATTATTCAGATCAACTAGCTGTTACTTACACATAATAAGTTTTTATATCAACTAGATGTTACTTACGCATAATAAGTCTTCGGATCAACTAAATGTTATCCACACATAATAAGGCTTCAGATCAACTAGACGTTATTTACACATAATAAGGCTTCAGATGAACTAGACGTTATTTACACATAATAAGGCTTCAGATCAACTAGACGTTATTTACACGTAACTCCTCAGATCAACTAGATTTTATTTACAAATAATAAGTCGTCAAAACTACTACTGGTTTCAAATTGACGCAGCCGATTAAGGTCGTTAGAACGGGCAGTTGGAGAATGACATTTGTTATTATTATTATTATTAAATCACACCAGACTGGCGACGCAGGAACGGAGAAACTCCATGAGGTTAACAAACCCCCACGCAACCAGCCCAGCGGGTGGAGAAAACAAAAGAATAGA
>LQNS02278097.1:32023382-32040595 GCA_001587735.2 Parhyale hawaiensis | reverse complement strand
GTAAAGGTTTTCAGGTATTCTTCTTTCCTTTCAGCAAATGAACGAAAAAATTGGGCAGGAAGACCTCGGTAATGATGGCGGAAGCTTGCGAGCAAGTAGCAGCGACGCCGCAAGGTGCTGTCCCGTCGGCGGCGGTCGCCGGTCGGTCGGATCGGCAGGCAGCGCGTGAGTGAAGCGAAAGAGAGAGCGCCTGGTTTACTTGGCTCGGTTGGCACTCCCAGCTTTGCCGAACGAAGAAGGCAAGCACGAGAGTGCTGCTAGATATTTGCTCTCACCACCGTTCTTTTTGCCTTTTTTTTGCTAACATTGATCAATCCACAACGGTGCAGTTTCTCTTTCTGTGATCATCGAGTTCTCACGAAATCGAAATTATCTATTTTAGTTTTAATGGAGCAATAAAATGGTGGGTAGCTAGAAAAAGAGCTTGTGTTCCCAGTGTTCAGGGGTGTTATACAAACATTTAAAACTTGTTAAAATACAGTAATAAATGCTTCAAATATCTAGGAGTCTAGGACTTATGTTCATCACATTCTCCGTGTTCCAAATGCGGTAAAAATTACGGTAATTTACCGTAATTCTGCGATTAATGCTAGATGAATGAGTTACTTCTATCTAGAGCCGAGTTCACATTAGGAGGAACTTTCGCTGCAGTAACTGCCCGTTGGTCAACGAACGACGCCGTTACTTTGAGAGTATGACGACTGAATGCTATAGGAAGCGACGCCAGAATACTGTAGGTTGTGTTTTTGACGCCCGATTCAATTGCTTTTGAAATATAATTTGCGCATAAAACAATGTTGTTTGCATTTATAAACACTACGTTTGTCTTGCCTCAGGACAGAGCAGTGAAAATATTGCAAATACTTTACAATTTCACAGTAATACACGAATCGCATCAATTAAAGCCATAACGCCTTAGCTTATAACTTAGGTAAACATTTTATCGTGTATAAGTATGAATCTGTTACGTGCTAAAACGTAAAAAAATATCGCATATTAAGACAGGTTGGCTGAAATAAAATTTTAAACGCAAAAAGTGCTTATATGTGCAAATTTTCGCTGTTTTATATCCAAATTTAATATTAAAACTACTCCGTTCAGGCGTTGTATAAAGTGAAACTGTCAAAGTTCTGTGTGTTGTAAACGAAAGCTGCAAGACACCCAATGTAAGACACCGACCTCTAGTGGAGTCGCCTGGTATTTTCTCCCATAGGAAAACAATGAGAACTTCAACGTCAAATATTGTTCCTCGAAAAGTAATCATTTTCTAGAAAAATAGTGTGCGTTTAAATGGGTCCTTTTACCTATATTGCACCTTAAAATGTCGAAATTCCATTTTGGACCTAAAGTAAAATTTTACCAAATTTTTGCCGCACCTTCTGTATACTAAGTAGCCCACGAATGTTGTCGTTTCTAAGCAGTTTGTATCTAAAATTTAAACGCTTAATTTTTCTCAGTACCTACTTTTCATTTTTTACAGCTGTTCAATAACACTAATGACATTTAATTACCAGTGGCCCGACTCGTCATTAAATGATGGAAGAAAATTAGTACTTCACGAAAATTCCCGTCGTCGTCTTCTTGTTTACTCTTCAGAAATCTCAAATGAAAATTCAAGATTCTCCCTGATTAATTGGATAAATATATTTCAACTATAGTCCGTCGCGCTAACTCTAATTACTGCACGTTGTACCGACACACAGATGTACCGAGAACCACAGTTTACAACCTGGACGAAGTACATAAAAGGAGCCACATCAGCTTGGTAGTCTTCGTAATAGTTACGAATCCCACATTGGCGAAAACACACCACACAATAGCAGAAAGTTAACATGAAAACGCAGCTGCAAACGAAGATTGTTCCAATCCCACATAAGCGTTGCATCCTCACGTAAGAATTTATAGTTGTTGTAAAACCGAATTTTTGTTACCTTCGCCAAGGACGTTACGTTTTCGTCGTGTTTGTCTCTATGTCTGTCTGTCGCCAAGATAACTCAAAAAGTTATGGACATATTTTGACTAAACTTACAGGGATTGTTAGCTATGTTAGGGAGAAGCAGATGATTAACTTTTGGTGGAGATCCGTTCATCCGTTTGTTTGTCTTTTTTGTCTACCTCATTTTTCTTAGTGCCATAACCAAAAAGTTATTGATGGATTTTTATGAAATTTTCATAAGTTGTCAAGTATATTCCGAAGAGTAAATGACCAAATTTTTGTGATGATCTGTTCGTTTATTCGTCTGTTTGGCACGGTTTTTAATTTTATGCTTATTAGCTCAAGAACTGAAAAGTTATGAATGGATCTTCATGAAATTTGCAGGAGTTCTCAGTAATGTTGAAAGACAAAAATTATTTAGTATTCGTAATGATCGGTTGGTCTGTTTGTGAGTTTGACTAATGTTTGCCAGAATGTTTATTAGCAGCATAAATCAAAAAGCATTTAACGGATCTTGACGAAAATTACTGAAATGTTAATACTGTTAAAGGTTTAGAGCGAATGATTAAGTTTTAGTGTTAATAGAAAGAAAATTATGGTTTCAGAACCAATTTGAATTTTTCGTAACCGTTGCCTTGCTTGGCGGAGGTATGCGCTCTCCGAGTGCTATCTAGTTGTAGTTGTAGTTATTCTATCGAAGCCTTATTAGGCCTCTGATGATAGTAGAAAACTCTTCAAGATGCAAATGTTTTATATGGATACTTCATTTTGAACAGCTTTCTACCATCCTCACAGGCCTACCAACGCTTTTATAGATACTGCTCAAATCCAATCGAAAGTACAAAGTATAGTCCTGAGTACTAGAAAGTAGTACTGAGCTACTAGAAAGTAGTACTGAGCTACTTTTCAGAGCGAAGCGTGCGTCAGAAAATGCAGTATTTCCACCTTCGAGCAAGTAATCCAGAAACTATATTTGCCATCGTAATTCCAAGGGCTGAAATTTCGGGGTCTCTCATCTTGTTTCTCAGTTGATGTATTTTTCTTCTTTAATTCTTCAAGAGCAAGACGGAGAGAATTATTGACCAACCAAAGAGAAGGCAAGCAATCAACCAACAACTGTTTGTTATTATATAGTAGATAATAGATAAACTAATAAACTCATTCTTATAGTAGATTGTTGATGTGCGGTGCGCCAGCGCACTATCGACTTGAATGTAATGAACACCCGTAATTAAATTTATCAAAACCGCGTTGTGACGAGCGGCCTCGATTGGTTTTTTTTAACATCTTACTAAGACCCAAAGTTAAAAAACAACGACGTTGGGAAACACTTTTGATTACCAGATGTTAAGTATACTGCACTTGTAAAATATTGGGAAATTACGAACTTAACTAAAGATACGCCGCTGTGTCAGTGGATTTGAGGAACTTGATTCTGTTGTGATCCCAATATGGTAAAATTATTCCTGACGTTGAAGGTAAAAAAAAAATGTTCCGGATACTTCATTCTACCGCAAGCTAACACTTGGTGTCATGTGTCTTGCAGGATGTTGCCTCACCACATCTACGCTTAATTTGAGTCATACTGCGACAGCTCCTTTACTTCATATTTCTTATCTACTTTCTTAATACTTCTAATACTTTTAACTCTGGTTTTGCTGCACAGCAGATGAATTCCTATACAGCTCTCTATATATACACTTGCCACTTATTACTAGACATCGGGATGCTTCTATACAATGCGCGTGCATGCGTGTTCTTCTGTACCAGTGTATATCTCGAAAACGAGTTTTTATGCATCTTGTTATCCCATACCAGGTTATCTATCTACGACGGGTGGTTATGCATCTTGTTATCCCCTACCAGGTTATCTATCTACGACGGGTGGTTATGCATCTTGTTATCCCCTACCAGGTTATCTATCTACGACGGGTAGTTATGCATCTTGTTATCCCATACCAGGTTATCTATCTACGACGGGTGTTTACGCATCTTATCCCATATCAGGTTGTTCTCATTCCAAGATATTTCTTCAAGGAGTGGCTACGTACGTACACACGCTATCCCTTATACCAGGATGTTGCTACTGCGCCATCCCCCCAGCACTTTTTATCCCATACCAGGATATTTCTACGGCTAATCTACCGCTGCAGCTCTGAGGCATCACTTAATCTGAGCGATGGTCGACTGTTACCTCCATTGGAATACCATGGATGCTTCAGTAATGGATGAAGCATGCACGGGACTCCATTGAATTTTATGGCGTAAAATTCGTCACAATTCAATCGTATCAAGTTATCCTCTTGAGAGAAATTATCCCTGAAAAATTTCGGCTATTCTTAAATTGTAAAAATTGTCACACTTCTATGGTGTGAAGTGGCGCCCGATGGAAGTGGTTTTTCCTTGACAATTTTATAGCAATTTTTTGACGCAAGTTTCTTAATCATTTTATTTAATCTGTTGAAACATTATATCCACGATCGTAGTTTTGGTTTATGTTGTAAAATTTGATCTTTCTTCAGTTTATCATTCTGGAAAAAGAAAAAATATATATTTTTAATGAATGAATGATGATATTCTTTTACTCAGCTAGGTTGTGTGTCGAAAATGTTGCTCTGTTTTCTCTGTTGCTGACGTGGCCTTTAATAAAGCACTTTCTAGCTCTTTGTAGAATTAGACGTATAAAATCTGCTAGATGTTATCTAGACTGACCGCTGAAGAGTTAATTTAATCTAACTTAGTAACATAATAGTCATTGTTGAAACTGTGTAAATTGTGGAGACATTCTATTAAGCAGCTTTCACACAATAAAGTAACACTGTAAGTGTAACGGCAGCAGATATTTTACAAGAAATGTTATAATTGTAAGCACGACCATGAGATGCTTCGGATTAGCACTCTTTGTAGGTAATACTTATCCCTAAGTTCTTCAACTTACGGAGACGTCGATTTTGGTGGGGATTACCTTTTTTTTATTAGAATTATGCGTTACTTTGGGTGCATCTTCACTGCTCTGCACAGCAACAGCGTGGGGACAAAACCCGTTTCATGGTCACCGCAAAAAAAGTATTTTTCACGTTTGTTTTTTGGAATTACACAGTAATGAGAAGCTTCTAAGGTTCCACTCGCGTCCTCTAACAAAGATTACAACCCGGTCTGTTAATTATTGTGATAAGAAGCGCTCGAAGATGGGCAAAGGTCAGACTTGTGATGCACCCAACGGTAGCTGCTCTGAAGGTCAAAGATGATGATCAGGATGTTGAAGAGCCCAGAAGGATATGTTGTTTTACGAATGAAATCTAGCAATTTACTTATCGGTAAAGAAGGGCCAAAGTGACAGAACCAACAAAGTAAAGCTAATAGTTCATTAATGCCGAAGTTCGTAAGTGTTTCAGGGTCTATTCAAGTAGAAGTAATGTGTTTTTCAACATTATACAGAACAAACAAAACCGGTATTTCGTAAGAAGGGAATTGCTTGATATGTTACACTTTATTGTTCACCGTATCCAGCTAAAACACAAAACACACGGTAATAATAAGATACATCATAATATAGTTGGGTTTGAGAAGACTAGAGAACAACCCATTAAAAGCTGCTAAAAGCTTATTGAGTACAATTGTCATACTTTGTTGATATAACGTCCTATGCAAAAATTGGTAAAGAAACGCTTGAAAAGGTAGTTTGACATAGTCTGGACAAGATCGTTAGGCAATTCATTGTAAGCTTGAACACATCGGAAGATAGTCGAGCACTTCTGCAGTTCTAGCCTGACAGTTGGTAGGTTAAAGCTATCATTTCTCGTATTGTATTGACCATCAGATGGAAGGAGAATAAAATAGGTAAGAAAAATATTTAGCTTTTCTGTTTGGCTTTACTCAGAAATTTGAGGAATGAAGTATAGATAAAGGGCGCTGATCCTTAATTGTGGAGTTAATTTCAGGTGTAGACAAACTAAAATCTGGCTGTTTGATACGCCTGTACGCTACGTACTGTTATCCAACTACCGACTTGTTAATTCAAGGGTTGAATTTTTGCTTGCCCGCTCCCCGCACAGAAATTAACGCAGGCTTTGTACATACAGTATACTGTATGTATACACACTGCTTCTACTGATACGATACACTATATAGATACGTATGTTAGATATACTGTACGTATGTAGTGTATGTATCGAAGCAAGTACAAGGGAAAGATAATAAGCGTGATTTGCACTGATTTTCAGCTGGTTCCGCAGCTCTAGTATTAACAAAATCTGAGAAAAAGATACCAAGAAAGAAAAAGTAATAAAATACGCTGAAAATCAGAAAGGATCGTGAAAATATGAGTAACAATAATCTGCAGAAGCGGGCAAATGGGATAAAGAGGGAAGCAAGTATGTAGCTACTGCCTACCCTCGAGGCTTGAGATTTAGAACCCGCATCAGAAAAAGACATCATAAACGACCAAAACTTACTTCAGTTCTGCGTGAAATAAAGGTATTCTGCCAGATAATCGAGAATGAGATTGCCTCTCTCGATCTTCTCGAGTGTACCCTCACTTCCATAAACGTTGACTTCCCTAGCTAGAGTTCTGTTCACACGTTAGTCTTTTCTCTGCTATACGTTGACGCTTCGAAACATCCGAAATTTCCGTCATATTGTCGCCAGTAAATTTGTGTGTACGCTAATAAGCTGCTAAAGTGCTAACCGTCCCCTCAGTTTTCTTAGCGAGTGCCTCTATAATAATTTTTCGGATGACGCTTGAAACTTAGAGTGAATTATAACTAAAAAAAACTGTGCTCTTTTCTGTTATTTAACCGGACTCAACAACGCATTCAATTACTTTGAAGTATGAAAGTAGGACAAAAGACAGTCGCTTGCGTCTGCTTTAAGAAACATTAACAAGTGATTAGCATCCATACTGCTCGGACGATGTACACCAAAAATCTTCATTATTTACGCTATATTTCATATTAGCAAAGCAATGGGACCCAGTTTGCTGTCGGCCGGAACATGGCTGGTGTGGAGTGACGCATTAATGGGCAAGCAGTAATTTGAATGCCCCCAGCTATGGCATGGTTCTTACCTCATTCCATTCCAATTTAATAGCTAGGCTGCTAAAACTGTCCTCGATTCGCGAGAACGAAACTTCTAAGCTATGTATTGCATGTAAAACTGTCAATACGGTATTCATGTACATAATAGCTAGGAAAAGTAGCCTGTCGGTCCACCTGGCAAGTGCTCATTTCAATTAATGGTGTAGAATTCGCTTATGTGGAGAGCTACACTTACCTGGGTTTTAATATCACTCACGATTTCCATAATAATCATGATACAGAGGAAGAAATGCGGAAGCTTCACGCTGCGGGCGACATGCTACGCAGGAAGATTGGTCACTGTTCTGAATAGGTCAAACGTCAGCTTTGTCAGAACTATTGCTATTCCTTGCATTGTAACTTGCTTTGGTCGAACTTTAAGTGGATGTCTGATATCTCCGTATAGCCTAAAATGACATATTTCGCGGACGAATAAATGTGTCGAGGTCAACTATTGAAAGTATGATATTTACCCAAAAGTGTACTGTTTGCCTCAAAAACAAGACATGGAAATGCGCCCTTACTCTCCAGATCACGACAGAAAAATTTATAACTCTTTACTGAAAGTGATCCGTAACAGCTCTGGCTAAAAAACTGTCTTGCAGGTCCAGGCGATGGCGACCTTGACCAGAGAGAGGTCAAGCAATGGGCCGGGCCGAAATAGTGTGTGGTATGTGATTCATGATAGTATTAGCCAATCTTTGTATTTAACATAACTCTAGTGATAAGCAATGCCTCGTACATTTGTATCACATCCCTATGTGTTTTTGATAAAGTGTATTTAATTTAATTTTAATTGAATACAGCTCTCTTACTCGGTACTGGTAGAGGGACCGAGAGACACTGCAAACAACCACAAACCCGTTAATTATATAGTGGGGTGGTAGCAGCTATCATTATGGTGTTTGATTAGTATAGCCTGCACCCAAAAATAGATTACGAGAATTTATACGGGAATGCAGTTCTTCGTAACACATCCCCTGATTCAATAAAAAATAAACTTAAGTGCATTTCGCCTTCTTCATCCATCTCTTCATATGACGTAATAAATGAGTGCCGCCAGTTCCCCTTCGGTATGGGAGTATGATCATTCTTATCATGCAAAACTTTAGATTTGGCTAACAACTGTCTTTCATAACTTTCCTTGTTCCATCTGCATCCAAGATCGGGTTAGATTACTCTGAAGATGCGACGTAAGTCACTACGAAAACTTTGCGGTCCAAGAACAGCAGTTTTTGTGTAAGAATCATTTAAGCTTTACGTGAAATGAAATTTGAAATGAACTGAAGTGAGATACAATATTGAATTACTTCACTTGAAACTATTTCAATGTCTTTACGTACATTTTCTTAAAACTTGTGCTCAAAAACATGGTATCTTTACCTGAATTATCCATTTCTAAGATGTATTTTAAATCTACAGTAATTCTGGTATAGGGTTGTTTGATGATAACCTAATTCGGTTTGAAGAATTATTGCTGTTTGATGCATAAAGCAGCAAACTCACTATACTAGGGCTGTGATAATGTGCTCTTATGGAGAGAAAAGTCGGTGATAAATCCAAAACAAACACAAAAATTATCAACGTAGAGCTATATATATATATATATATATATATATGACGGTAACACAACCTGCAGTAGTTCACTGCACTGTAGGAGCCTATACTTAATGCAGTTTGTTTTTTTGGAGTTATCATCGACTTCTCTGTCTATAAGAGCATACTGTCACAACCCTACTCATAAATTTTTTCATTGTTGTCATATGCTTTAATATATAGAAGTTACAGTAATATTTTTGTTGTCTTATCGTAGCAGCAATGCTTCTATGGCAAACTACCATTGCCTTGTATCAATTACGTCACAGGGAGTGGATTATACATACCGTATATCCGTTGTTGATTTCAATCAAAAACCCATGTGACTCATTATGATGCAAAACAGTTTTGTCAAAGTAACTGTATCTAAGTTTAACGAGAAAACACTTTGTATATATAAAAGAGAAAACTTTCTTTATCAATAATAATCGTCGTTGGCGTTACATCAGATTACTTTCTGATACTTCAGAGTAGCTTTGTCAATTTTAAACCGAGTACTTTTTATAATAAACTGCAGAACCATTTTATACAAACTGCAGATATTTGTACATTGAAAATCTTCTATACAGTACAGGGTAGTTCCTAGCAACAACAGCTGACACAGTTCTGCATCAAAATACTCTATGGTATCATGCATAGTTGTTTGTCGGAACAACGTACCCTAATCCTTTTTATGTCAGTACCTTTATAATCAATACTTGTAGATTCGATTCTTGAAAATAAATTCTGAGTGTGTATCAGGAAGGCTAAGCATTATCTTGCATGGCAACCAAACCCAATTTTCTTGTACATTTAATCCCGACTTCTCTGTCACTATCGCAACACGGATTTCGATAGGCAATTCCCTCATTAAACAAAGAAACTTGTTTTCAGAAACTTGACTACCGCTCGACCTTGCCGGGAATCTAACCAAATAAATGCGATTTTTGGTTACAAGGTCGATTCGCCTCCTCATTTGAGCAAAAATCTTGGCTGACTTGGTGGTTATCAGTTAAAAAACCTTCCCCAATGCAGTCAGTTCGTAAAGATTTTTGAATTCCACGTTATAAGTTGAAGCTGACTAGTTTTATGGAGAATTAATTCGCTACTTGATCCTTTTTTATACATTGCGACTGATAAAGGAGGTGTTCCTCGAGCTTCTTGATCTTAGGGCGGCAGATGATCTGACACTTTTTCCCCTACTCGAGCTTAGCACAAGGACAAAGCTTTGGCGCCGGTGATGATAGTATAATAATAAAGCCGTTAATATTATTGACTATGGCGCTGAAGAAGCGGTGGTCAAATATCAAGCGACAGTGCAGGACCGCCCAAATTTTAGTTGCTGCTTTGCACTTCTGAAGGTTAGCAAATTACTGAAGTTAGTAATAAATAAATATAAGGAACTATATGGACTCCCCGCAGTTTAAAAGAAGATAATTGAAGTAAATAGAGAGAGGTTGATTGGGAAGAGGGTGGTTGGAAAGAGAAAGATTGAAGTGGATAATTGAAAGAGGATAATGGGCAATAGGAAATGCCATAATTGGAAAGACAGTAATTGGAAAGAGGATAATGGGGTAGAGGAATTTTGAAAGATTATAATTGGAAGGAATATTATTGGAAAGAGGCTAATTGAAACGAGTTTAATTATATAATTGGAAGAGGGTAAGTGAAAATAAAATAATTACAAATTTAACCGGAACTCTATGTCGACTCAAACCGTATATTTGTAAGGCTTTTGTCTGGCTTAAATACAGTGTAGAATTTGATACTGATTGTGAACAAGTACAACGCACTGCCACCAAAATTGAGATCGCGAAGAGCTTACTGGCAATCTGGAACGAAATGGTCAGAATTTCCGGCAAACTGCAAGAGTTACACTACAACATTATTCTGGAGTCAAATTATTTTTAAGCTATTGTTTACAATAATATTTGTCTTGAGCAAAATAACGGCGCAGGTATAGTTCATCACTCTGTGTCAGAGAAATAATTATGAAGCATAAAAAAGTTGGCTTGCAGCCGTTGTTTATCTATTGCGTATTACTCGCAGAAAAGACTTGATCAATAGAATCAAAATAAGACGTGCATACGATTAACTATATTCAACATTTTCAAAGAGTTTAGCATTATCAATAAAATTAGCATTTAATGAGTTTATCTATTGTGCAGTAAAAAACATGAGCATCCGTACAGGCGGGTATCTATTTGATATTAGCAAATAGATAATAACAGTGATAACAAAATAAGCAGCGTAGGTGCTTATCTACAGCGTATTAGCACGGAAATGGTGAGATTAATTTAGCCCCAAAATTAGACCTGCAGGGGTTTGTAAATCCCGTATTGCAACGATGCGATAATTGTTATTGAAATCAATAGAGCAGGTCTTCTCTATTCCGTATTGGCAAAACTGCTATCATTATCCGCAAAATTAGCAGCGCAAGCATTTATTTATTTCGTATTGGCAAAGAAACTATCAGTATCTGTGAAATTGGTAGCAGGCATTCATATATTCCCTGTTGGCAAAGAAGCGATCATTGTCCCAAAAATAAGCAGTTGGTGTAGACAATTATCTACTGCATTTAGCAAAGAAATGGAAATTATATAAACGCAACAAGCAATCGACGCAGCCTGGCTACTGCTTCACTATCAGGTTCTTTCCATCGCATATCAACAAAGAGCAGATCGTTATCAGATGGAACGGAATTCCCGCTATGCAGTCGCCGAGTTGGTCGTGACTCCCACTAGGTATCGCGTGTCTCAGTGTTGCCACCAACATCGACTCTCCTACTCACGCTTGCTCGTTACAGACACTGAGCAGAGACTTGAAAATGGGCGCAGTGACAGATAAGGGCTTCTGCTCCCACACGCACATTGTGCCAATTTCTTTAGGTGCAGAGTAGTAATTATTTTGCACTGCGCGCTATTCTTATGTTTGTGTTAGTGGTGTTCAGTGGCCGAAATTATTTTTTCATGCCCTACTACTATAAATGAATTTCTAATCGTAATGAAATTTTCAGCTCTATAATTATGATATATTTTTGGAGCGTTACAGTTTCTTATCATTTACGTTGCAGTTTTTTTTACCAGTTTACCTAGAAGAGCATACGTCCGTAATGAAAGGAAACATTGATGCTGTACAATGTACATGTTTGTGAGTGTGTGTGTTTGTCTGCAGTGTTTAAACTGGATAATAAAATTAAAATAATATGCCTGCGTGCGTTATGTATATTAGTTGCATAAATTATTAATTTTCAATGCATTCCTGATCTACTCACTTCACTAAAGCTAAGCAAGTATGCTTGCATGTTTTTCGTTTAAAATAAAAGTTTGCTCGTCATATGGCATATGTCTAAAAACCGTTTAACTTATTTATTTTGGCGTACAATGATTCATGCATGTAGCGAGTTAATTAAAAACAGAAGATCAATTAAAATGGTCTTCGGTGTATGCCTTTAAAAAAAATTGTATTCTCTCTGAAGTTTAATAGTAATTAAACTACGGTTTTACAGAATATGCTTGAAGTGTCTTTATATGAATTCATGACCGTCGAATTATATCATTTGCAGTGGCGACTATCACGGAAATATGGTTATGGCTTAAACTGATCATATGCCTCTTTGTTGATAAATGGGTTTATCTAATTTTCAGATTGCCTCTGTTGAGGTGCAGTGAAGTCTACTACTGCATGAGCACTTACTTACTTAATTTATTATCACGGTATCTTTCAGGCCGTAATTATAATGTCTTTCACAGGTATTTAACTATACGCCAAATATACGACTACATACATATCCATAGCTCCAGAAAGTTCTTGATCTTTTCTTACAAATTCTATAATTTTAACTGGACGCCAAATATACGACTACATACATATCCATAGCTCCAGAAAGTTCTTGATCTTTTCTTACAAATTCTATAATTTTAACTGGACGCCAAATATACGACTACATATGTATCTATAGCTCCAGAAAATTCTTGATCATTTCTTACAAATTCTATAAAATCTTACAAAGTTTTTGCCGAGTCTGCAAGCATGTGTAACTAAATCACTATACCTAATGCTTAATACAACTGATTTTATAGAAGAACTCGTGATTGTACTACATCTGGAGACTCTCCTTCCGTCATTTATTAAATGAGATTAGGTCTAGCTTAGAGAGGCCTCTAGGACCTCTTATCTAGTTCATTTTAGTACTATGAAGTATGCAAAAATATACCAAAAACAGCAAGCGCTTGCCCAAAAATTTTTTACTATATTTATTATGGACTTGGAATAAGGGAAAACTTTTAGTTATTATCTACCTTGTCCTGCTATTTCTGTGAACTCTTTTAAATTGCATTGTGAATCAATATACCTATTCCTTTTTCAATAAACTTATTACTTATTATTACAATTAGCTCAGCAAGCAGTAGATGGAATAAGAGCTCCGTTCCCAAAACGGAATCGGAGTTCAGAATTCACCAGGCTCTGAGCAGAAAACTATCATTTCTTTCTACAGTAAATGCAGGAGTTATTTTCACGCTTGCGACGCATTAGGGAATCCTCAATACAGAAGCAGAAATCCAACCTAAAATCGACGAGAAGTGCTACCTCGATTATTGTACAACTAAATGAAATTAGGTATCACCCGGAGAGATAATCCACTGNGGGGGGGGGGGGGGGGGGGGGGGGGCATGACGCTTAGCAATATAATGTAATACCACTGAAGAAACTGCTGAACAGACTGTGGCAACTTGTTCAACGGAAGGAAGCCGCTATTCAAGACATTTGTTAGATGTTAGAGCTACTGAACCTTACTATAATTGGATACTAGTAGTTCACGACCGTGATAGAATAGTTGTTGCATGTTCATTATTGCTAAACTATATACAAAAAATGGGTTGGTATAATGGTTCTCAACAGAGAAATATTAAGAAAGAGCTGTTGCACGTTAAATACTCTCCAAGTATTTACAAAAGAAGTTGGTAGTAGAACACAATGACGATGCGTGCGGCTTTGCTGTAGCAATTAAATTAATTAACTAAATATAGTTAAATTTTTAAACAGTTCATAGCAGCAATTGATAAGCATAGCATTTCAAAATAGTTAAGATGCACGCACGGCGTTGTTCAGGTTCAGTAAAAGAAAGCACCAGTCGTTGTTATGAAGCAGAAGATAGTGATAATATTTTACCTACCCAATGCAATTGGTACTCAACAATTATGGACAAAGTGTTTCTCAAATATAGTAAAGGGACGAAAGATACAACAAAGAAAGAAAAGCTTTAGTTGAAGCACTGCAGAGCAAACACATAACAATTTTTTTATTTGACCCAGTGCTATTGTTAAACAATAAATACGGACATAATGCTCATTAAACACACAAAATACTTCCTGAATACGGTGAAGTTACAATAGGTACAAGAGAAGGAATTACGTTAATTAAGTGCGGCGCCGGGGCGCAGGAAAACAAGAAATGCATATTTCTTTTCCCGCCCAATGCGATTGCTAAGCAATAAATTCAGACAAAATGCTTACTAAAGACAAACAAATGCTTCCTAAATACGGTGAGGCGACAAGAGGTACAAGCGAGGGCAGCCGTACTTAGTTGCGGCGCTGGAGCAGAGGGCAGCGACAGCAAAAACTGGACCGTGGCGCCTAATAGGAGGAAGATGCATCGCTGCGCGTTCACACGACCATCAGTTCAGCAAAAACGAAACGTTGTTCCTGAATTAACTTGAGGATGACCGCGAGAACATTTTGCCTTAAGCAGAACCACGATAATCCCAGTTCCTGCAGGAATCAAATTAGAAATGATTATGAATTATAGTAGAAATTAATTGGAATAATATTTTCCACTAAGCACAATCATGGCAATTCTGTTTTTTGCTCGAACTATATTTGAAGTACTCCATTATAAAGAAATACCGCAAGTTGAACAAAGATTGTCCAAGTTCACACATGATCACATGAGCCAAGCGGGAAGCATCGTCTACCGTAAGCATAATCATGATAATTCCTCTTCCTTGAATTATTTATCGAGTGTTTTATAGAGCAAGCTTCAGGTAATCTGATACGCATCAGAGCTATGTACTTATATACTTCCTTGGTATCGTTACAGCAGGAACTATTTTACCCTTTAATAAATAAGATTATCGGTAGAACACTAAACGTTAAGCCTCCTAATAAATAGAATTTTCTTGCAATTAACTCGGCCTTATCAATTTCTGGCATAATTGATTGCCATAAAAACTATAAACTACAGAAACGAAAAATATGCCATTGCATTTAACCTGGTAACATATATATATATAGATAACGTCAAGTTTATTATGTATGAAGTACGAAACGGGTAAGTACGTATGTTTCCCTACGAAGTTTCGTTGTAAAGTGTGCTGCAATTTCATTTGTATAAGTTTGACGCAATGTTCCTTTCTGCATATTTATGCTTTAGGTGTACGAATGCATACGTCTTCTAACATACATATTTATAGGAACAGTTATTTTTTCCTTTTACCGTCATTTCAATTCATAATAAATACCTACCTTCCGTGAGCACCTGAAAACGCAAGGTATTCATTATCACCCGCGAGCGAACCGAAGAGTGCTGATACTGTTTTCGTTTACGGTTTTATATCTGTTTCTTTGTTATTTTGTTTGTTTATTTGCCCACAAAAAGAGGCAGGAATTGAGCCATCATCACAATCTTTTTCAGGCAGTCAGGTGGGTTGACTGAGATGTGAAAAATACCAAAACACTTACTAGAGTTAGCTGGCCACCAAAAATGGTGGCGTTACATTTAGTAACTTTTCCCCATCTTATCATGGCTAATGGTCTTACGTACGCCTCGGGCGTTCTCGTTTAACGTTTACTTTGGATTGTTCTTAGAAATCGGTAACATTTTTTACAATTGTTAACTGTACGTCATCTAAGTTTGGCTTTTCGGCGGAACAGTATTGTTGGAAGCATTTTAACGTATTACTGTTCCGTAATATACGGTTATGGTTATGTTATAATGCACATGTGCTTGTACCGAAACAAATATATCATTATCGTCCTCGTGTCAGCAGGTTTTTTCAGGGATGCTATACGCACACAATATCCATTATTTGTCATCACGGAATCCTTGATACGAAGGCGACTTTACGAGAATTCTGTAATATTATCGTTCGTTATCTCCTCGGCACCATCAATATGAACATTTTTGGGACAGGCACAACGCTCGGCACCCCAAATTGAGCAGGACTTAGCGGAGTTAGCGACTGCTGTAGTAAGAACGGCTCGCTGTTATCACGTCAGGGTTTTAAACGTAAATTATTGCCACCTTTTATTGAAGTTGGCTGTCTTTGTTGAAGTGATTTTAGTGTGTTTTTTGGCTCGAGTGGAATTAAGCCTTGATGTTCATCACAGATACATGGTGAATTTTCTCATCTAAATGATTAGTTTTACTGCTGTCATCATTTTACGAAATCAGTAATTGAGCGAATCCGGTGATTTTTTTGTATTTAGTGCTTACCAAGAAAGGTTTTCTAGTCCAAGCGATCGATGTAACTGTCAGTGCACATTAAGACATATTCGGTAATGTCCCTCAGATTTTACCTTATATACTTTTGTCTATTGAGAACAATTTAATATTGCTCTTTTATCAATGCAGAATATGTTCATTAGAGAGCAAAGCTTAGTTCCTAATTATTTACTAATGCAATATAAAAGGTATTAATTGCTATAGTACGTTTGGAAGACAATAAGATTTTATCTTAAGCATTATTAACTTCCCTTATCAAACGGATCATCTTATAAAACTTAGTTTGGAGAAGTCCGAGGTTTTCAAAGCTTTTAGTTAATTCTGTTGCAAGCTAATTTTTTTAATTTATCACTTCCCGTGACAAGGCAAATGGTGTAAATGTTAAATGTAGAGAAGGTTAACTATTTCTCTTCGCTGTTATAGATCTTTGCGGTGTCCTTCATATGCCTGCAATGGCAGCTGTAGCGAGGCGGATCTAATTATTATTGAAGCTGTTAGTATTATTACATGTTGTGCACTATTTTTTATTGCAAATAATGAGGCGTTTTCCGTTATTAAATTGCTGCTTTTTCTTTGTAATGAGGAAGGTTATTATATTTGATCTGCTATTTTTTACAGTTGATTGGTTACTTCCATGTTATTATTATCACATCTCATCAATCAATAGTTAGTAACTCGTCTAAACTTTATTAAATGAGCTCGAGTTCTTTATGTTTTTGTTTACCGTATGAGAAGCTAATATTTTCGCTGGCTTTTTCACTCTCCTTTCTTCATTGAACCCAATATATCTTCTATAGCAATATTATTTACGTAGTGATTTTCACGCTAATATGAATATTTTTCTGAGAACAGTCTGCTGCTACTCCTCAGGTGCATATTGTTCTCTGGACAAAACGTTTAATACGCCTTGTTTACTCGTAGATGAAGACTTTTTTTTATCTTTTTTCAAAAACGAATATTCACTTCAAACTTCTTCATTGATTTTGGTACTTTTATCAGTAGTAATACAGATTACGCACTAGAGCACAATCACAACCATCTAGCAAAATATACGCCCTTCCGACAATGACAGCGATAAAACCTCGGTGACACAGAGCTCTACGGGCAGTTCATTTATTCGCTAT
>LQNS02278097.1:32002177-32012298 GCA_001587735.2 Parhyale hawaiensis | reverse complement strand
GGAAGCCGCTGCAACGAGTAGCATTTCTCCGAGGACATGGTGTCCAGCACCACTCAAGTTAACCCCATCGGGTAAAAATAATTTCCAGTCGTCATCAAACGAAGGCAATAGGTCAATATAGTCCACCACCAGACTCTCTGCAAGAAATTATGAACATTGCTCAACTCGTTTTCCCTCTTTTTTGGTGGGCAGACAAATACACAAAGATACTTGAATCCTCAACGAAAACATTATCACCTCTCTCACTTCGTTCGCGGGTGATACAAACTCACTGCGCTTGAGTCCATGCGCCTCTACTGTACATTCAAAGGAGAGCAGAATTGACGGGTCCGTTGAAATGTCTTAGGTAAAAAGCGAATACCTTCTTCCATAGATCTAAGCTGTTTGCCTGCAGTATTTATCTGCAATTTCTGATTAGGATATCCTCTATCCTCAGTACAAGACGGATAATCCTCTTCTAGAGGATCCCGCACTCTACTGGGTTCCAGGTTGCCAGACGCAATATTTACGAACTAAAAAAAAGCTCGGTCCAATACGCCAGTAAACAACACCGAAATGATCTTAATTTCCGCAGGGAAATCATTGCATTTGATACCATCGAATGCTTCTACCAAAGATTTTGTTGTGAGGACGAAAGACAATAGTTATAGACATAGTACACATACATAATTAGAAAAACCTACTAAAATAACAACTGAAAAGACGAAAACTGTCTGCAAAACAGTGTGTTAAAAATTTGTCGCAAAATCTTCTGCCAAGTTAACATAAATTATCAGAATTTTTTGAACTTGCAGATGTAAATAAATAATCTGCAGTTGAAACAGATAAATTCCATAATTGTGTTATTTCATCAGATAAAAAATACAATTGTGGTAAAACCACCACGTAGTTTCTATATGCATGGAGAAACTGCACACATTCTGGAATTTTAGTTGAATGAGCAGCTAAGGTCACAATTATTTCTCTATACCACAGAACAAGCTATTTAATTCATCCAAGGCATGGCGGGATCTACGCTGGAAGGGGGAGGGGGGGGCAAATTCAACTGAGGAGCCCCCGCAGAAATCACTGCCAGAAGAACAGCACGTAAAAGGTTCTATGTCTAATTACCATGCGGAAAACACAAAAAGTAGTAATTTCATCTGCCAATCAACCAAATTGCTTCTGTTGGGAAAAACTTCAATTTCTTTCTGATAAGTAACCCACGTGCAAGATTTTCTTCTGTTAGCTGAGCAGATGCAACAATAAATGTCTGGTCAATCCATTGCCAAACGATTTTTCGTTTTTTTTTCTGCTAAAATTTCTAACAGTGTATATACCAGATCATTTACCATACGAAATCAATCTCTTTCTTGTTGAACGGTTTGTTTCATTAACTGGAGATTCCTTTGGCAGTATTATGTTGAACAAGAAGAAATAAGTTCTTTGGTCCTCACAACCAAACCTGCTAGTTTGCAGCTTTTGTTGCGTAATGAGATATTTTTCTGGGTATTTCGACTTTCACAAAAGAATTTACCAGGATTGTGAAGCCTGCTGGTTAAAGTCCGACTACAATTTAACTCCCCTCAAACCGCCGAATCTTCTCCAAGTCCTCCAACTCTGTAGCCCTGGAATTGTTGACAGTTTACATTTTAAGAGTATGTTGGTAGTGGGATCTGCTGGAGGTCGATGCCAACATTTCTTGATTATTCAAGCAAGGGATCAGATGCTGGGCAGTAGACGGATCCAATGGCCGATTCTCACAAAGGATTCCTACCCTAGGCTTCGTTTCTCTCTGCGGTATTGCCATTACTTCAACACCTACAATGTTATTTGTATGGCAAATCAAATTTTGGCTAGAGACTTTGGGGGTTTAGGATAAGGTTTACAGGGACCTATATCAGTTACCACAGGGCTGAGTTCAAAAGTATACATTACAGAGCAGACTAAGCTTTCATCCACATTCCTTGCATTAATCCTATCATGCATCGAATAAACATAATATTTGTTTGAACGCAGCTAGTTGAAAACTCGCCAAATTTAAGGAGTTCATTGGACGTGAAAGAGTTACGCAGTGGAAGCCTCAGTACAGTTTCCTACACAATTCTTCTATCTTTCTTTCTTGAAACCGAGACACTTCAGCCAAGTTTACGCAGTAATCAAATGAGCGCATCTCGTCAACTCCGCTTCCGAATGCGTTGCTGCTCCCTTTCAAATAACACAAAATCGGGAGTCTCTCTAAATGCGAATCCCCTCTTACCATATATGGAAATTCCTCTGTAACTTTCTTTACCACTGGCACTTGCTGAACAAACAAACTTGACAGCAAACATTTTAGGTACTAACTTTTTTGTAGACTCACAGACATATTTACGACAGCCTTAGAAAACATTTGGATGCTTGGCAGAGGAAACTCTTTCATTTAATTGGACTGCACTGCCCACCCACCTTTTCGAAAAGGTTAAGAAATCGAGTTTGTCCTCCCCAGTTTAGAAGGCATTCCCGTCTGCTCGGACCCATAGGCCATAGCTATCCTTGTGTGAACATCGTAGCTATTTATGAGCACCTGTTCCTAGATGGAGGTCACCGCCTAAATTGCAGGTCTCCTGATTTAATTTGAGTGAGCAGTACAGGGGAAGGTGAGCAGGAAGTGACGTGTGCTGCACTGGAAAGATGATGGACGGTCAGTGGACCTTGTATAATATGAGTCACTGAGTAATGATATTAGTGGTAGACGGGCTACCCATGTCATGTTATTTAAGGCGTTTAAGTCAGCTTTTAATGGCTTTTTCTTGTATTTCCTTTAGCAGCGTTTCAGGCTTCCCGATGTTCCAAAGTGTATAATAATAATAGGGACAGTAGCTTTAAACACCGTAGCCGTCTTGTGCATGTTACCTACAGGAAAACTGCAATACCATCGGTTTTCGAAATTCCTGAAATCTTGAGAATTTGGTGTGATTGGATCCGGTGCTTCGGCTAAGGTTAGATGATCGGTACCTTCCCAAGCAGTATTTTTGGTTATAAGATGATTTGCAATGGTGACTTTCTGAGCGGCCAAAAATTTTGCTAGGGTTAGGCTTTATCAGAAGGGTTACCGTAAATGAAGAAAGGTTTGTTTACATGAGCAAAAGAGTAATTGTAAGAAATTTGTGTAATTCAGGAATTGCGTCAAATCACCTGTTCCGCAAGATTACTGTAGCGTTTATTTAAGATACCGTAGATTTTTTTTCCTTTCCCAAAAATTCTGATGATATCTTCCCCAGCGGTCAGACGAAAGCTTTATCATGTTTTAAACATTGAAGCTCGTACTCAAATACACTATTATGGCCAATACGACGCATTTTTAGTGGATTCTAAAATGCGATGCTTGCGAAACTTATTTCATTTGCAGGAGGGCTTACTCTATAGTAACTAGTTGTGGCTGCCTCTTTGAACTCGTCAGTTCAGTCGGTGTTTGCTGCACTCGTCCTTTTCAGTTTGGAATTCATTGCCGGCAACTCATTTCGGTCGTGTAGGTCTGCAGGCGTTTAAGTCAGCTGTTAATGACTTTCTGTTGGATTTATACCCTGGTACTGTCTTCGGCTTCCCCTAGTGTTGCATAATGCAGCATTTGGCTTCCACTACCTGTCCATGGTAGTGGAAGCCATAGGCCAGAAAAACTTTCTAACAGAATAACAGAGGCTGGTTGTATCAGGTTAAGGCTGCCTTTCACTAACAAAGTGAAAGGACGTCTGCTGATCTTATGCACACAGAGAAATCTCTGGCAGTTATAGAGCTTTCTCTGTGTGTTAATGCATCAGTCGCTGACTAATGTCACTGGGGATAAGTGTGTCACTAGTTGTATGACAGCTATTGTAAGGCCGTACAATGCATAAACTACAAGAACCTTGCATAAACGGGTCACTGAGTAATGGCTGTATACTTGAGTCTACCAGCATATATACACTAGGATGCTTAAAATTTTTTTCATATACCGACAAGTATTTTCAAAGTGCGCGCCCTGTTAATTCCTACTGTGCAACATTATATTGATAGTGTCGTGCATAAAAGAAATAAAGGTTTAATGCACGCGGTGTTTGGGAACAGTCAAGGGAAGCAGTAGAAAGACGAAAAGATGGACGTAGCTCGCTAAATAATATGTAACTGGTTATCAACCTCCACAAGAACACGCAGACTGTGTCATTCAGGCCTAAGAATTGCCTTCCCGTGGCTAGATAGAAGCAAATTTCATACCAAATTGAAAACTTAGTTTCAACATTTGGCCTTGTTTTGTTTGCAGCACAGGAAGAAGGATGGTAATGCTCTGCTATTTTGGAATTGTCCACGCTACACTTTAGTGATATTTTCAATCGGAAATCGAATAGTTAATTAGAGGCCTCGTATAATCAGGACCGTGAGTAAGAATAAAAAGTTAGATATTAGCCTTTTTTTTATCACCAGTGTTAAGAACGTGGCACTCTTGCGTCTAATTCACCGTTAATATTGTAATTTAGTTCACTATGGCCTTGATGACATATTAATAGAGATATATATTCATGTTTGCGAAGCGCACTGTTATTCATGTGACAATTTAGATCGTTTTCCTCTTTTTCTTGTAATCTATCACCTTCGTATTTACAAAAATTAATTACCAATTCTACGTGCATGGGTTTGGGCTTATCTACAACTTTTTAGCATTAACAGAAGCAATAAAATTTTTCTGATCCATTGTCTCACTAATAATTCTTTATGCTTCATAATTCATACACTCCGTATGTTTCCAGCAATAATTGAACGCCTTTTGCTGCTCGCGTGTGAGCCTAATCGGGTGACAGAAATAACGAGTTTATGCACCGCTTGCTGTTATTTTATTTATTTAGTTACCTATTTTTTGCTTGCGCAGATTTCTTTGAAGTGAACTGCGCCCTCAGCCTTCGGGGTTCCTTTTCGAGTCATCAGTATTGAGGTCTTCGACTTCCTTAATTCATACATCAACTTTAAAATAATAATACGTTAATTTGTTTGGCTAATGCGAGTGATTTGTTTTCGTGATGGGCACGTTGTTCTAACCATAAATATGGCAGTTGTAGCATTAATGGCCTCTTTCCGTTAATTCATTTATAATAAATCAACCCTTGATATCATCAGTCTCTAATCATTACTTTACACTAAATTAACCGATGATTGCCTCACGCTCCGTTTTATTCCTTTATAATAAATTACCCAATGCTCACCTTAAATCATTGGATCCCATGATAAAATGCTATTTATTATTTGTTTAACTACAGTAGAGCTCAATGCACAATTACAACAGTACGTCATTTCTGTGATACTCCTAGACACTAACTGGCCTGTAATACATACATGACCTGTACATACATACATACATGACTTGTACATACATACATACATGACCTGTACATGCATTAGATGAATGAGAAAAGGTTTTGCTAAAAGCTCACCTGTTTATGTTTGAACATACATACTAGTATTACTCTTATTGTCATTAAATTTTATAATAATGTATACCCGGCCTACACTGAGACATACTTCGGCATAATTAGATACAGAAATGTAACTGTAACCCGGCCCTTACAGAAATCTGGGTCACCCCAGCAGTTAAAACCTTATGTCCGCTTCTGGGGCGGCCATAAAATCTGCTTGGGATGGAAATAACGGGAGGGTGGCAAACACGTCTCGCAAAAATCCTTCCCTATCTTACTCGATGGCTCATAACAGCGAGCAGTAAATTTTATTCGAATTGTTCATTTTCTTATCAGGACGACTCCGGCACAGCTGAGTATCTCCTGCCTAGCAGAAATAATCAACCCTGGAGTCTGAAGGCCACGTTGTTTTTTACTGTCATCTAGAATCTTGTTCCTCGGGCAGCAGATCCTAAGGGAAGGCATCTTAATGTCTTGTCGAGCATGCATGACAGTCATGCATGACAATGAAAAAATAATCTTTCGCCTCTAAATGAGCTAAAAAATCTAGATGCTATCACTGCTATGAGGTTTTTTTTGTAGTCAGCAGCCAGCTGTTATCGGGAGTAGACGGATGTGGTAGGGCACAACTGCTTTATATCCTTTCAAGAGACCATTTTTTCCAACAAAAAAGAAAAGATGCGTAAATTTAGTGACCACAATGTTTATCTACATACAATACATCTACCGAGTTGCGGCTCGTGCCCTGTTTTAAGTGGTTCCCGGCGTATTTTTATTTATTTTTTTTTTTAAGCCATTAGGTGGAAAAACTATTTGCTATGCTGAATTCAAGTCTTGAATGCAATAAGACTTGAATTCAGGGTAGAAAATAGCTTTTCCACCTAATAGCTTAAAAAAATATACGGCAGGCCCCACCTAAAACAGGACACGAACCGAAACTGCATATACCTATGCAGTAAATAATATACTAGCTTCGCTGCTATGTGTATATACAATCAAAATTCCAAAAACCTTTCACTCATATCTGTATCCACTGAAAACTCTACAAACTTTTTTTATTTACTTTCACAGACCAGGTGCGACCTCATCTTTGAATCTTACTGACTGCTAAGGACTCCAGGAACTTTTATTCCAATTTACTATCTACACTTCGGGATCTTATTGAACATAAACTAGTTAATTTTTGTACTCACGGAGTGAGCATTAATTCTCTAAACCTAAAGTAGCTAATCAGTTTTTGTTGTCACTGAGGACTCACTGAACCCAAATTAGTTAGTTTGTATACCTAATCAACCTATAACGTATGAGTTAATGATTTTTATCATCTGCGAACGAAGTGAGAGCAATGATGTTTTCGTAGAAGACTTAAGTATGTATATTTGTATATAAATATTGTATATATAGATTTGTATACTTGTCTGTCCACCCAATAAGAGGTCGAAGGAGTTGAGCAATGTTCATAATTTTCGTAGGGAGTTTGGTGGGTTGACCTACATGTGACCCATGTCAAAAAACTGGGCCTAGCTGGCCATAAAAAATGACGGCGTTGAACTTTCCTCCATCGGGTCGAATTTGTCTCCACCGCGGCAGATCGTCTCACGCCGCGAGGCCTCCCATTTTTCCTATGTAAGAAGGGTCTTGAGGGGCCCATTTTTGGCCAAAAGGTTTAACGGTCATTTTACGTCCATAGCCCGAGAACTGGTGCAACATTTGCCCAAAAATAAAGTGCAATACGGAATTTCTAGTCCACGAATCGAATCAGTGCAATTTTACCTCAATAACTTGTGATGAAGTTGTAAATATTGTTAAAGATATGAAAGATAAGCATCACCATAGAGATGAGATACAACCAGTACATTTATTACATATTCTTCCATTATTTGTTACCTACTTATGTTCAGTTTTTAATGAGTGTGCTACCGTTGGAGTTTATCCGAATGTTCTTAAGACTGCACGTGTGATACCGTTGTACAAGTCTGTTGATCACAATGTACTCTCAAACTATCGACCAATATCCACACTTTCTATTTTTAATAAGATATTTTAAAAAGCGATTCACTCCCGTCTAACCCAGTTTTTTTATTTGAACAATATTTTAAGTAAAGAACAATATGGCTTTACGAAAAATAGAAATACTACTCAAGCTAATTTTAGCTTTAAATTGTAGCTGATCTGTTGCCTACATTCAACAATAAATCCTTTACCCTATGTTTATTCCTTAATTTAAAGAAAGCGTTTGGCACTGTGAACAAGGATATTTTAATCTTAAAATTGATTCATCATGGTGTTAGGGTGAATGTTTTAAAGATTTAATCGCAAGCTATCTTTCGAACCGTAAACAATATGTTACTATAGTAGGAGAGCAATCGAAAACAGAGAATGTTGATGTTGGAGTGCCGCAAGGATCAGTCTTGGGACCACTGCTTTTTAACATTTTCATTAATGATATTGTGCACATTCTAGATGTGAACAAGGTTTTATTTGCAGATGATGCAGTTTTTTATCTTAATGATAAGTTTTTTTCAATGAGCAGTCGATAAAATGATAATATTTATAGGAAAACTGCTCTCATGGCTAACTGCAAATCGACTAACACCAAACGCGGATAAAACTAAGCTTATGGTTTTTAGCCCTACGAAACCTAATCTGTTGCCAGACATCAATTTTAATGGGGTTATATTGGAATGGGTTACATCATTTCGCTACCTGGGCGTGATTATCGATGACGCACTGAAATTTTCTATGCATATCACGTCTGTATATAGAGCACTTAGCTGCGCAAGAGGAGCTATCTACTCTGCAGCAAAGTTTTTAACAAGAGAAGCTTTGTTGGCACTTTATTACTCATTATTTTATTCGCAACTGACTTACGGCATCATTGTTTGGGGTGGAGCATCAGATAATATGACTAGACGACTCAAAACTACAATGAATGAAACACTTAGAATAATTTTAAATGTCAAACGAACTCCAAATAATATTCCACTCATGTGAACTGTTGCTATGTATAGTAGTTTAGAACTACTGCAATATGATGATATATACAGGTATTTCATAATGAAATTTTCACGTTCGACCATTACGGGACTGACACCCTTCTTTGATAGTCATTACAGTCAGCTAATGACATATAGTCATTACAATACAAGGAATGAATGTTTTAATTTGCTGAGTGTTAGATTAGAAATAGAGAAACGTTTTACAGTCTTTCAGAGCGTGAAAATTTTTAAACAGTTGCCAGATGAACTAGTCCAGCCAATGAGTGCTATGAGTGTCAAACGAAATTTTAAAACTATTGTTTATGTAAATATGGAGATAATTGAATGCCCTGTGCCCAATAAGCATGTGCTTTTATGGGATTGTTTTTAATTTGTGTTCTGTGTTCTTGTAATATTGTAGATTTCTACTTGTAGTAATTGAAAACAATAAACAATAAGAGATGTGCACGGGGCTGGTAGCGTGAAGCTAGCCTTGTTGGACACAGCATCCATATGAGAAACTAGGATTAGCTGGCCATCAAACATGACTTTGTTGAATTTGCCCCCACCGCTTGTGATGGTCTTACGCCACTAGGCGTTCTAGTTATTCATGTCATGGATTCTGGAATCTTATTCCATTATTGTTTACTATTCAAGTACCACACCTCAACTGGCTGGGGACTCCGCATACCTCATTTTTCTCAATCATGTGCTCCTCATAAACGGCTCGGCAGATCTCTATTTTTAAAACTTCTGCTCGCCGAAGACTGTGTGTGCCTCATTTTTCAAAACCCCAGCATGCCAACATGAAAGAGACATGATCTGCAACGTCAGTACATCTGTTCAGGGTCGAAGTGCGTGCTAGTGGAAGCAATGGTCCGTAGCAAAAATACCAAGTGTGTACACGTGAACACCACATCATTCCTGTGACGTCATTCATTCAAGGTTCTGAAGGCACCATCTCTCCGTAGGAATGAACTTGAAAAACATCGCCTTCATCTGTATGGAAAAACATTTTATAAAATCGATTTGTTCTTGTTTGAGCTACATAATAATCGCTCGTAATTTAAGGTGACTCTTACGATGACATAGAGTTGCGCTAAAGTGTAATTGTAATACTACTTTAACTTGAGCGCCTACGGACGAGGTCCAGGTGACACTTTTCACTTCACCTTACTTGTGTAGAGTCACATTTCTGGGTTTAGTTTGTTGGGGGTAGAACTTTAAATCATGTTACCCCGTCTTCCTCAGGCCGTGCTTTTTCACCAGAACGGTTCTTTCTTTTATTACTTTACTATATAGGGAAAAAAAGCATATACATATGGGAATGGTAAACAGTTGAATTTGTAAATTTTCTTATACCTATGAATGACAGGTGGGTCTTCTATACCTACTTTTAAATAGAGAATGAATATCTGATGTTTAATGCAGCCTGTACATGATCAATTTGATTCATCCTTTTCCCTATAACTGGTTTCTATAGGGAATTTGTTACCCAATTTTTCACTTTATTTGCCAATAAGATTTACCTCATTCACATTTTTTTGTTGTTCTTCAAATTCAACTAGTACTGCAATGGTGATTTCGATCAACAGTGAGTACCTGTACATATTCTATAATTATTGATTGGAATAAAGGACGTTCAGGTTTCATAGTTTGGAGGAGTAGTTTTAGCCGTCTGCTGAACAAAGTTTTTATTGACCAAGCTTTCTAGTGTTTAAGAGACACTCGTCATCAGGGT
>LQNS02278097.1:31970799-31992193 GCA_001587735.2 Parhyale hawaiensis | reverse complement strand
GAAATCTAAACATATATAATCGTCATGCCATTGTGGTAATTGAAATTTTTCAATAGATGCGGGACGGCCCGAAGGACGTGCCCACATCGACGTAGACAACAAAAGAATGTTGTCAATCTTTGTACGTTACGAAAATGACGCTGCGGGACACGTAAAAAAAAAAGAGATCGCTAGATGGTTCCACTCTCACTGCAACAAGGTGGCCTATTAGTTACTAACCATTGTATGTAGATAGCCAGTAGCAATAGAGCTATGAAAGGTAAATAAATCAATATTATGTTTATTTGATGAAAAAAATAATAAACTTCTGGCTATGTGCACTCATTTCATTGAAAATCATTGTACTTTGTTCATGAACATGGCATAGATTAATAGATTAATTTATTTGTTACACACGCGTTTACACCCTGCCGTATGCTGCAGCGGATGGCAGTAATACGGTTGACAAGGATACGTTTAGCTCGTAAGGTGCATTCAGCCCAGGCTCTCAATGCACTTCATGCAGGAGCTAAATAGCGTGCGTCTCTAGAGTCCTGAATGCCTTTTGTGTAATAAACCTACCGCATTTACGGAACACACGGATACATGGAGCAGTTGTATTAATTAAGTATAATTTTAGTCCTGTTCCAAATGTCCTTATTAGACTGCCCACGTGCATCGTTCTTAGTCACCGAAATGCATTGATGAGTTAACTAAGTAAATGAAATGAGGCCTGAACTCTAGACAATAATTGTAAGAAAAGGAAGCCTTATTAGACTGCCCACGTGCATCGTTCTTAGTCACCGAAATGCTTTGATGAGTTAACTAAGTAAATGAAATGAGGCCTGAACTCTAGACAATAATTGTAAGAAAAGGAAGAAAAAAAATCTGGCATATTTCTTAACAGGAATGGCGTTATTCAGTATATAATGTTTTAAAGCAAGTTCACACGGCGTTCAATTGAACAGGTTCTTTCAACTCAGCATACGAATACTTTGCTGTATCCTAAACATAGCTATGTTTATACCAAAATATTTATATAATATTATTCTTCAAATGTGAAGGAATTACAACTCAAAAAGCTGTACACTTTTCTACGGTTCAGACGGACACATCAACCCATTCGGGTGCCTGACGCAGTATTGAAGAACACATTATTTTGCCTATCGTGTGCAACCAGCTTTAGAAATTTAAGCGTAATTAGAGTCAAAAATAGGGCTCATGCATTCAGTATATACGGAGTCAACATCAGGTAATATTGTTATTAATACCAGTGCGAGCCACAAATGGGCAAAATTAGCTACGAAAGACAAAAAAGGAAATACTTCAGAGTAACCGATCTTGTCGTCTCCGACATGCCAGAATGACAGGGGCAGCGTTACTGTAACTAATGTCCGCACATTCATCGCATTGCGTATCCGCAGTGGCGGTAGCCCTGGACACTCGCAAGAATATTTTATAATTGTAGCTGGACGTAATAACTGTTTGTATTTGTAATCCATAACGACCAGTTCAGTGCATAAACAAAGCTTCATCAATGCATAACCCCCAGAGTGCCCAAATTAAAAAAAATTAAATGTTGTGTTTCCTCTGAGAGGCACAATTGGGCAGTTCAAGAACTCAGTACACAGCACCACACAGGGTTACATTAATTCCTAATAATTGGTTATAATTAAACAGATACTATACTGAACGAAGAAAAGTGTTCGGAAAATAATTTTCCATCCTTGTATGCGTTATAAGATAACAAAAATTGCACAAATTGCATGTTTAAGTATAATAGTTTAAAATATTTTGTACTTTACTACTGTCTATTATTTCACATTTTGTAAGAACAGATTTCAAGAATATGAATTATATTGATACAAATTTAAATAATTATGGACATAAAGAGTTAACAACAATACTTTAGTTATCATCTCTTGAAGGAATTTTCTCATGGAAAACACTTTGTGCCAGCCGTTGCCCCGGTTTCAGACCGAGACCGAAGCATGGGCATGCACCTGAAATGACAACATCGTTCTTTACGTGAACTTAATGGAGCCTCAAGGTTAGCGGCTTGAGCGAACCTCCGGATCTGGATCCTATTAACGCAAAAAGAGATCAGGAAAAGTTAATGCATATACCCCATGTTTATGTACCATTTCTTCCACAGGATCCTCCCTTCGATGGAGGATGTGGGCCGGAGCAACTACCCCCAATGCCCTCTAATAAATCCGGCCCTTCTTTCGAGTTGTCAGCTGTGTCCTTCACACCCCACTGCGCTTATTAGAGTCATTACGCATCACAGTGTCTCGATTACACTTCCGAAAGTTACACCATTGTTGGCATGTGTACTTATTGTGTAGTCCTGTGTACCTGTTAAGACATTATCATCAATATTGTTCTTAGTTTCAACATCTCGATCAAACCTCCTTAATTGATATTTGCCAGTTATATGTTCTTGCCAATGCAATGAATGCATCGCAGTCCTCTACTTTCCATTTTGAACTGCTGCTCTTTGACTTCCTTCAGTAAATAATAACAATCGCTCTCGCTTATACAGTGAAAGTGTTCCTAGGTTTTTGCTTTGCTTAAGATAAAATTGTCAACGCTTTAGTAAAGAGAACAGAAGTTGTCAGGATCGAAAGCGAGTTTGGCGATCTCTCGTAATTTCCCGCACATATTGCTATCCAAGGGCACTTGCGTCAATTCCATTCGGAGCAGAGCGTTAATACAGTCATTATTGAGCTCCCCATCATCTACGTAAATCTCCCATAAACTGCAGACGTGTTTAAATAGAGTAGCAGCTTACATTAACTATAATGACAGCCGCGACGTACGTTCATCACGCGTGTTGACGGCTGCCTGGCTGCTCTACCCGTCGGGGTTCTGCAGAGATGGCGTAGCTGGAACGACCGGCCGTAACTGGGCGGCACGTCCAGCATTCTGATGGAGCTGCGCCGCGCGCTTCCTCTAACTTGTCGCTTGCAAACGGTTCTACTGGTAGCATTATTGCTTTAACCGCCTGTGTACTGAATGATTTACCGTATGCTCCGTGGGAGACAATATACAGCACCTCAGAATGATCCGTTATTGAAGGGCATTACTTAGTAAGCTTGCTAAATTCTTTTTAAAGATACATTTTATGCGGCTAATAATCAAGAAGATTTTCTGTATAATTTCTTCGCAACGAATAATTTGTAGAGATTGACGAGTGCGAATTCCCACCTTCACTTTGACATGACAAGCCCCCTTAGGATCGGTCGAGGATCATTCCGCATGTACGATAGGATGTCTAAATAACCCACATTAACGCTTTCAGATCGAGGCAACCTCTTTTCCGCAGCTTCTGCTTCTACCCAATCGTTTTGACGTTAAGTTTGTATAGTTCGGAGTAGGGGACGCATGCAACCTCTTAATAATCCTTGCAGCTGGCAGATTTCTGCCCAGCAGAATTTACTGTGGATGTTCCTGGTCATGCTTGACTCGCTGTTACCAACAGCATGAACTAACGTGCCAGGATTTCCAATGGTGTTATTTGCCTCCTCCTACTACCATTATCGTCCCCTAATGATTGACATGACCATTAAATCAATTTTATATTGATATTTTACACCTATCGTTTCCAAAACACTTTCCCTGAATTGTGTTTTAATCAATATAATATACCCGTTCTGTACTGCTGCTGAATGCTAAGCTCCAAAGACCTTGTATTATTACAGAAGCACTTTATTTATCAACAGATTACTGTACTACTAAAGTCTAAAGTGGATATCGTGACGTCACATGCTCTGATGAATGTTGAACCCAATGCAATAATGTCATAAACTGTATTAGACGTTTTATTTAGTTAATAATACGCTACATGTTATGGTTAACCAGGCCACCGAAAATGACGACAACGAATTATCACTGGCACCCATTTAATTCTTTCCTTATAGTTGGGATGTTGCCTTGGAGGACACATGGCACATGCCTCCGAGATTTTCGAGTTACGATGCTAAGAAATTAATATTTCTCGTTGGTAAGGCGTTGCTTTCCTCTTTCGGATGCTGCTAAAAATTACTATGATTATAAATTCTCACCAAAGATAAATATTTTTATGAGAACTCAATATTCGAATCGCAGGTGTAACTGCAAAAAATTAATTGATGAAATTCAAGTCACGATGTCCATTTTACAGCTCTCCCGTAGGCAGTTAAGATGCTTTATTATTCTATACAACAGATGTTATTGTCTTCGCCTCCTGCTTGCTCAGTGTTGACAACCACTACCACATGTGTTCAAGGTTCTTGTAACTAAGTGCAACTGTGCGAGTATTCTTCTAAGTTCATTTTTGCCGTTTAGCATGTTCACTACGACTGGAGACTCTAAACTACGTTAAAAATGAGGTTGCAACACAATTTTGGAGCTTCATTTTCAATAACCGTGCATACAATGACATTCCAAGGTTCTCAACACCATACGATATTTTCAACTGCAACAGTATCAAATTTGCGATAATTTAGCTCTGAATCCATAATAACCGCATGGCTACATTGGGTGTTGCAGAGCTAATCCTATTTCGCCCAGGGTCTTCCCTGGGGCGACGTTTCAAACAATGATATTCCTGCGATAAATTTCAGCGTTTTAGAGTTGATGCTTAAAGGATCAGCGTATTTCATAAGCAACGCTTCAATTTAATATTATTCCTTCGAGACAACGACCCCTTATTGCTCCTTATTGGGGTAGTTACATAGAGGTACACAGATGCGCTGAGGATTCTTTTACAAGTACGCTCCGAGTATCTTTGAATGAGGATTGGACCTCGGCGTTCAGGTGCTACGAGTATCCAAGAATGAGGACTGGACATCAGCGTTCAGGTGCTCCGAGTATCCATGAATGAAGACTGGACATCGGCGTTCAGGTGCCCCGATATCCATGAATAAGGACTGGACCCCGGCGTTCAGGTACTCCGAGTGTCCATGAATGAGGACTGGACTTCGGCGTTCACCTGCCCCGTTTATCTATGATGAGGACTGGACATCGGCGTTCAGGTGCTCCGAGTATCCATGAATAAAGACTGGACCCCGGTATTCACGTGCACTGCGTATCCATGCATGAGAACTGGACGTCGGTGTTCATGTGCGCCGTTTATATGTGAATGAGGACTGGATATCGGAGTTCTCTGCTTCGAGTATCCATGAATGAGGACTGGACGTCAGCTTTCACGTGCTTCGTGTATGAGTGAATGAGGACTAGACATCGGCGTTCAAGTGCTTCGTGTATGAATGAAGACTGGACGTCGGCGTTCACGTGCGTCATTTTGATGATAGTAAAAGAAATCCTGAATTCAGGGCTAATCTGAATTTTTTGATAGCATAGCCTAGCGTGGCGGAGGTCTGCGGCCTCGAAGTGCTGTTTGTTTCAGTGGTGAAGATACATTCCTACGCTGGTGATATCATCTGAATTCTGCAATATAAGTAATTTCAGCTTTGAAAGTTATATCGAAATCAAACTAGGTACAAATGGTGTCTTCCAATTTCAGCGTTATTATACGAAATAACCTTATTAACGCTGAGGCTAATATCCGATTTCACGCTGAATATGCTATCTGATTTACAGCTGCAACCGGTATGAGAATTTACACTGAAGCTCACTGTTTGTAATTTAATGCTGAAGATTATATCTGATTTACCGCTACAACTAACGCCTGGTTTAATGTTTAAAACTATATCTCATTTAGCACTAGAGTTGATGTTCAATTTAATTCCATCGCTGAAGCTAGTTTCGTGCTGAAGTTATACCATCCGATTTATCACCAACTCAGATATCGGAGTTATCAGAAAATCGAACATCCGATTTACCGGTACAGTTAATATCTAATTTAATGGTAAAACTAATATCTGATTTGACGTTACATCTTATATCCGATTCCATACTAAAAATAATACGCAACTTAACGCTAGAGCTAATATCCGATTTAGCCATCTCTTTTTCCTTTACCCACCGATCGACATCACCTGTACCGAACTCCCTAGATAACACCTGACAACGTACTAGGGCTCCCTTTTATACGATCATACAAATATGGACTTATTTCTGCCCCTATTCCCTTATCAATAAATAAATATGATGGCCATTTCGTCGCCGATTACGCACCATATGACAGCTGTTTCGCCGATATCACCTTCTAAATAACAGCCAACGACCTTGCCGGTGCAATGTGCGGAAACAGTGAAATGGTCGCACCAGCTTAAGCATGAGAATGCGCCCTTTGTCTGCGTTATCCTCGATATCATGTGGCAAAAGAACAAACATTGAAGTGCTATTAACTGTGTACTTGGCGAGGGACTTTGTGGTATAGGATGTTTGTTACTCGGTGTCTACAGAAAGACATTCGTTACTGTTCTACCTTGAATAGTTCTAGCACTAAGCGTTAAGAAGTGTGTACAATAAGAGTCATATGTGATCTCTGATGATGATGTTTGTTGCTCGGTATCATCTGAAAAAAACGTTTCGAAAGTGATCTTCCTGGAATAGTTCTGGCACTAAAGGTCAAAAGTTACTTGTGGTCACCACGTTCGATATAAGGTTGCCAAAAATTATAGTATATGCTTTTACAGGTTGTGTCAACAAAAGAACGTTATGTACTAATCTATCTTGAATAGTTCCAGCAACAAACATAATAAATTAGCACAGCAAGAACCACTTTGCGGACGCTGTATGGGACCCGAATTTTTGGCCTCTCCTCAAACAGTTTTACGATTTTAGTTTTTGGAACCGGCAAAAATTTTGTCAGTGTTCAGATAGTGCATGGACGTAGTTACATCGTTTAAGGTAATCTACTTTCTTTTTTATCTTCTACATTTCCTGCTGGAACTGGTTAAGATTGTTCATTTAAAATTCTTCGCTTCATCAAACTCAAAACATCTGGGTGTTACTCCATCCTTGGTTTAAGGTTCACATTTTTCTCAAGGTAACTCTGTAGGCGCTGTCCGTAAAAGCCTACATCAAATATTCGTCTTCATATTTCTTTCCGAAACTTTTTTTCTCTAGCAATGCACTACCTTTACTTACTNTCACATTTTTCTCAAGGTAACTCTGTAGGCGCTGTCCGTAAAAGCCTACATCAAATATTCGTCTTCATATTTCTTTCCGAAACTTTTTTTCTCTAGCAATGCACTACCTTTACTTACTGGAGCGGATAAAAAAACTGGCAAGCAAGGACTTTTAGGCGAGAGCTTCTTCGGGAAGCACAGCAAGATAGAGATGGCATATCCGATATTGTTGCTAGCTGAATTTCGGGAGACTTTACTCTTGCAACGGAATCTTCAAGGAAGAAGTTGGGTAGCTGATAACAGGACCTTGAATCACTTTTTACTTAATTTCTAATAACTTCAGTCAGTACGTATCTGTATAGCTTGATGTTATACTGCATCTTTATTTCCCGGTTCACCTTATTTCTGAGCTTGCTCGAAGATTGGTATATTAATTTACAGGGTTTTCGATTGTCATATAAAGTCATATTCAGTATTCCGTTTGTCTGAAACTAGGTGTATCATAATACATGTATGCATCTCAATACATGTCTCTTAATATATCTTAATACAGGCATCTTTTAATACTTGTATTTGAACGCACGCATCTTCATATACGCTTCGTTGTACATATTTGCATGTTAACCCTTTGCCTCCTGACGGCATCAACAGATGCCACTCTCTATTTTTCCCTATACAAAAGCTATGCATCATGTAAATTACCCAAGACACTCACGGCATCTGTAGTAGCCGATGCAAAAAAATACTGCTTTTGCAAGTAAAACTAAATTTTTTCTCAAATATGTGTTCAACTAACCTATTTTTCATAAATTTAACAAAAAAAAGGGAAAAACCGTTATCTGAATTTCAGGAGGCAAAGGGTTAATACATGTATCTGATGGCATTTCATGTATGCATCGTAGCGTATGTATCTTAATAATACATGTTGTTACGGCGCAGCTTCCATAGGCTTGCTGCATACTGTATCTCTTGACGTATCCGTGACATATTTGCACCGCGGTTCTGTACTCCCCCCCCCCCCCTATTCNGTTTTGACCCCCCCCCCCCCCCGTATTCGTCTGTAATCCACAGGAAGGTCGGGCCGGACTTAAAATTGTACATTTTTTGCTTGGTGCCTTTGTGGAAGCTACACCTTGTTCGCAGTGTCTATGTATTTGTACTAAATCATTTTTACTAGCGCTGCATAGTCTTTGTTAAGGCTGTATAATACATATAAGTGATCTTTATATACAATAGGTAGTAATAGTTCTTTTTATATTTTCAGAGCTGTTAAAGTCTTAATGTTTCGTCAGGCCTGTTTTATCAATAGTGGTCCGCCCCCAAGGTTTGACGTAAAGCTCTTGCTAGTATCACCCAGTCTTTCCGTTCTGTGCCCTAGAGCCGAGATCGGGCGGTTATTGAGGTAGCCCGTAACAATGTCTCCTATAGAATTGAAACTGCCAGTTGACTTCGTCACTGATATCCTTCGGTAAGCTAATAATTTTTAAAATTTATAACGCGCTATTGTAACATAGTAGCTAAATATGTATTAGATACTTAAAATAATAATAATACACACAGAGAAATCTCAATCGCGGCTATTTCATATTTACCTATATAGAGGTCAATCTAAAGGAGAGTCAGATTATAATTATCTTTTAAAAAGTAAATATAAACTGGTCACTACCGTAATTTCTCTGTGCGTAGGGCGCTCCACTGCTCCTTTTATAGGAGCATGAGGTCCAATTAGGTGCCTTTTTTCATCAATGCCTATCAAGCAAGAGACTTACCCTTCTCGTTATGTGTAACGTTCGATCATTCTGCTTATCTAAAACCTAAGATGACATAATAACAAGAGTATTGAATTACTCTGTTCTCTTTGTGAACCTGTAATCTAGGACTCTTTACCGAGCAAACACATAGAACCTGCTCCCATTCTCACTCAAATATATTTTCGCGTGTCTTGAAGCAAGGTTAAACAGCTTGCCAAGTACTGTATCCACTATCCAGATCACGTTTGGCCTCATGTCTGACATTATTCTGCAAGGCTAAATCAAGTATACGATCTGACTGAAAGAACTGACATTTTTGCATCATTTAAATGTTGGCTTGTATCATCGAGGTCTTCACGTGCATAGGTTGAATCAAGAATCGCTTCGGTATTACCAGTACTCTAGATTCTAGTAGTTAGATTCATGTACTATGAATAAACGTGCATACTTTTTTCTTGAATGGCCTACTTCAAATGAAAAAGAGTTTTCGTTCTCTATTGATGCTATTTCCGAACTTTCCTAATGCCGTATGTGAAAAATATTACTTTTCCAGTAATTCTACATTACATTCAGCCTTATTAGTAAACATAAATGTTCAGGATAGTTTACTTATCTCTGAATTTTACATTTATTTTGAACGGAAAATGGCCTGTTTATCAGAGGCTCTACATCGCATTTGGTCTCTTTGCCGAAAAATTTATTCCTCCCAAAATTCAAAATATCTCATCAAACCTAAGAATGCTCCTGTTGTTTCATTCCATCTTAGAATAGTTGGTATATCTTTAGCTTTTTTGTGTGTACTGTAAACATTTGTAGACGTCACATATAGCGCTGTTCCAACGACAAGGGATGTTTAATTAGGTCCTGAGATGGTTAATCAAGGGAGACCCATCTGCCACTACTCCCGAGGGTATTTAGTTACATGCATGTTCAGCAAGTATCTCTACATACCACATTTTCAGGGTGACCTATATTAAAAAGAGCTGGAGCTGCAGCTTTATTATCTGGTTTAATTGCAGAAATAAAAATCTTTGCATGTATTAACTCAAAGATAGTCTGACTATCTTTATGTCTGGACGACTCCTTTTTTTATGCTTGGCATGTCTCTGCATGCTTAAGCTCCGAAATGGATTCTGAAACGGACGCTTCAGCTCTCACTTAGGCCCATCTTGGACCAATTTGCTCGCCTTAGAAGCAAGGCTGACCTCTATACCAGAAGCTTCGGATTGCATCTGGCTTACATGTCAGACAATCATTCTGCATGCCTATACTCGAGGACGGCGTATGCAGCAACAGCTCCAGTTCCAGTTTAGCCAAATGTGCTTAAGAATTCAAAAGGCGTCAGTGGGATATAATAACTCAGGCGCACGGCCTCGTGTCGGGACCATCCTTGCAGCTTTTTTGCCAACTTTGAGGCCTTCCTCGGCCTGCCTCGCTTCGCTACCACTAAAATTGCGGTCCGTACTGCCGACCTCGAACTCCCATGTGTCTTCTCCGTCGTGTAAGGGGCGCTAATTACTGCGTTAGTCCATGTTTGTCCAGCGCCACCTGCCTTCTTGCTAAACTAATCCATCGATGTTGCGTCAAGTACTGGCATGTGTTGAGACTGACTTGCTGCGTGAAATTTATAGTAATAGGAAAGAGGTCCGCTTATTTATTTGCTTGCATTTCCGCCCCGTAACGTTATTTTAACTACCGCAGTTTTCTTTCAAGTGCACGAGCAAGTGTTGTGATTAGAGACAAACGTGTCTCGTGAAACGGAGACTGCAAGAGAGAAGCTCTCGTATTTAGAAGCTTGCAAATGGATTATTTGTGATTGGCATAACTTACTGTTGTTGGAGTATTTTATTCGAAACAGAAGTGTGCCTCTTGAAATTAATAACGATTGGAAAGCAGGGCGAATGAGGCAATTAGAATATTATAGCAACTTTTCATTGTGCAGATTTGCTAACTTACAGGAAGCTGCTGCTAAAACAAAGTCGGTGACAAAGCTGTTCTTGTGAAAGTTTAAAAGTACGAGATGTTACTTACACATAGTACGTCCCCAGATCAACAAGATGCTATTTACACATAAAAAATCTTCAGATCAAAAGCTAGATGTGACTTACACATAATAAGTCTTAAGATCAACTACATTTTATGCACACATAGTAAGGCTACAGATCACCTAGATATTATTTACACATAAGTCTTCAGGACTACTACTGGTTTCAAGTTGACGCAGCCAATGTCGTTATATAAGAGCGTGCAGTGGGAGAATGACATTTGTGAGGAAGTTTAAACTTTCGAGAAGGTAGCGCGAGTTCTCCTAGCTTTTGTATTGTTAAATTCATATCAACAATCGCTAGATCAGAAAAAATTTCTGGATATTAATGTACTCCCATTATAGATGTAAAATAAATACATAGATTATGAAAAAACATGAGTTCTATGTGCCTTATTATTTTATTAATCCTTTTTCATTTTTAACTTTACTGTTCTTGTAAGAACGGAGTTATTTAAAACATGACAGCAAGGATTGATAATTTGCCTTTTCATGGAATTGAACGTCATGATTAGTGGCAGGCATACTTGTTTTAGATAAAATAAAATACCTTACATAGTGCAAATGCGGATACGACGCTTAGCATTGAATACAAGAATGTGCAATGGTGAGTCTAAACACAATTTCTGTGTAAAATTAAATAAACAAATAAACTAAGTGCTTCTTGCGTAGTTCTTGACTCTTCAGTACACAGTGTATATACCTACCAAGCATCGTGATCACTTGGAAAATGGTAAATTTTAATGACGCCATAAAGGGTCGATGTTCACAGAGGGCTGCGCCTCTGGCAATCAGGCAAACTATTGCATTGTACCGAGTGACACTCTCTTTGATCAGAGACTGAGCTCTGACTGACAGAGTACTGCTGAAGACCAGAGTATATTGGACTAGTATTCAGTTTGATTTCATTGCAAGACATCACTTCGAAGGTTATCTATTTTGCGCTTAGATCCACACTTTATGTGACAAGAAAAGGAAAACCCATCAAGTGTACACTATATATCTATTCACATTTTTGCGAAGAGAATTGTGTTTACAAAAAAAATTGCGAACTGGGAGTAGCACCCTCCGCAGCTACAGATCCTTCCACAGTAACTCTAACCAACTTCATGCTTCCACAGTTAGCCTTAGTTATTTCAATATCTTCTGCAACCAAACTGACGTAACTTATCACTGCTGCAACTATGTCTACTGAAACCAATATCATATTCTCACAGTCATCCAAATAGCTGCTGCTTTCCATGAGGATACTCGTGAATTGCAGTATGTATTAGCGCAATGGCTAATACACATGAAATTTGCATGAGAATTGTTAGGTATATTACGAAAAGTAAGTAAACAAATTTTCGTTACGATCTGTCTATTCGTTTGTTTGTTTGTCACCGTGTTTGATTTTATGCTGGTTAGGAAAATAGCTCAAAAAGTTATGAAGGTATTTTTATGAAATTGTGATAATGTTGATATATAAATGATTAAATTTTGTTGATGATCGGTTACATTGTTTGTGTGTTTGTCTAATACTTGCCAGAATGTTTGTTAGCTGCATAACTCGGAAAGTTTGGAACAGATCTTCAACAAAATTACATAAGCTGTTATTACCGTCAACAGGGACAAATGATTAGATTTTGGTGTTGATACAAAGGAAATTATAGTTTCAGAACCAATTTGAATATTTCATTACCTTTGCCTTGCTTGGCGGAGGTATGCGCTCGCAGAGTATTCTAGTTTTTGACTATTTAGTCAAGAAGCACGAGAAGTATATTGCGTAGTTACGGCTCCTGTTGCCTTCCATCACTCACAACATGTATTTGTCTTCCGCTTCCAAAACTCAAGTCACTTCATGTATCGAAAAGTTCATGTGGATTTCAAGAAGTAGGCAGTCTTTAATAGTTTTATAACTCAACCTTCATTGCTTTTTTCTTTTGTCCTTCATAGTGCCACATGCATTGTTCACCTATGAAATTTCAATAGTTTTTATCTATCACCTATTAACATGATAACATCAGCATCAATAATTCATTTTGTAAGAAAAATTACTATTAAAAATATTCCCATATGGACACGATGTATATATACTACAGTGCTTACCTGCAAGCAAGTTTTAATACTTTATATTTTTGCCAAACGCTAAAGTTTAATTTAGCTGGTGATGCTGATAATTCAGATTCCTGTTAATTTCGTTAACAAGCAAGTGGACAAAATCAGCCTCGAAACGACCGAGAGCTCCTTCTGTCCTTCCAATCAATGTCAGTGCACATTTTTCCAACTAAAACTAGATCTAAAATAATTGTGGATGTCGAACATTTACTTTTATGCGAATTTCTTTAACAAGCTGGCGTAAAAAAGAGTCTCGTAACGACCGGTAGCTTCTTCTGTCCCTCTCTCAATTACCTACCGCAAACGTTTGTCCCCCACTGAGAGGGGGTCTGTGTAGTAACCCTGAAGGGCGGGGTCCACGAGTATCCTTGCAGCATCAGTATATGTATCATCGGTCTGCCTTGCGATCAACATAAGAGAAGAAGTGGAGTGCCCGACAGGACGCAGACTGGGTAGCGCTCTTCTCTAGGGACTTCTTCTTCTCCGACAGTAGCATGGCGGTCTGGTATAGCTGGGTACGTCTTCTCCCTCTGTGTTTCGCTAGTGTTGATTTTATAGGAGATTGTTAAGAAAGACATGTTACTAATCATAAGCTTCTTGCCATTTGTGGTGTTGATACATTGGGTGATTTAGAAATGTATGTTCTTTCTAGTAAACGTTAATACCATTCTCCGACATTGTTTACTAGTGTGATCTTTTACTGGATGGCTCTAAGATGGATAAATTCCTGATTTCTAGGTTCATATCATGTGGTATTGTCGTTCTGAATATACAAGTAAGCCATCATCGTTTTCACAGTTAACTCAAAGATACTTTTTGATTGGTGAGCTATATGACTTGGATGATAGGACATTATAATTATTAACTTTGTTGCACTCTGCATAATATTTAGAAGTCACTTTATGTTACGGATTTACTCTACAACTTGCGGATATAAATATAGTTAGCTCAGTGCCATAGACGTGCGGAATGATTTGGAAAGTCACATTGTTAGGTACTTTTAGTAGTTCGGTGTGATACTTTCAAATGTTTATAAATCGCTTATTCTTCGTTACTACCACCCCATAATTCAATTTTAAATTATCAAGGCCATACATGCCTGATAATTTGCAGTATGAATCCATGTGACTAATGTTCAGTCAGTAAAAAAATTAACATTTTAAACTCATTTTGCAAATGATCTGTTCTCCTTTCCGATCTCCTTCTGGGTTTCAACTAACTTGAAATCTTAGTAAGTTAGTGGTTTTATCGTGTTGAGAAGTCAAAAAACTAAGCTTAATGAAAAACGTTGCACCACTGAAAAAAATGCTAGTGAGCAGAAACTTTTTTGCTCTCAGAAGTAAAAAAAAAAGTTTAATTAACCCATTGGCCGTCAGGATTTTGCATGAGAGTTGTAAAGCATAAGTTTTAGTTATCGATTTTCAGTAAATTTATAACTTACAGTAAATTTATATCCCAGCTGGTAATTTATTTTCCGTTCACGGTTATTTGTTCCTGTTCAATAGTTGTCTCCTTTCCGTTTGTTTATCATCTTTGGCGGTTTCTTCTTTTTCGGTAATTTTATAATTTGCCCAACTTTTACCCTTTTCACTACAGTATTGTCATTTTCGGCAATTGTATTATTTTTCATAATTCTATCGTTTGTAGCATATTCATCATTTGTAACTCCAGTAGTCAAGGGCATGTATTTAGTCAAGCATGTTACGACTCATAGCTCCAACATATTGGGTGCCATTGTTCTCAAGGGCTTGACTAACATCCGCCATAAGTCCTTTGCAGCGTTACTGCCATTGTGAACGTTCCTGGCATTGCTCTAACGCTGGCGCAATTGCAGTACTGCTGATACTGGCAATCTCTATACTACTGCGGTATTGTGATGGCTGTATTATCTGCACACTTTACGTGTTTAACTGACAGCATTTACGAATGTACTAGAGTACTGGTATTATATTTACCGATCTAATTACTTTACTTGTGCATGAGCTGGGGCAGAAAGAACAGTAATGTTGATGTTCCACTCTTAGCATTAAATGTCAAGGCTAATTCAGTAAATTTTAATAATTTTTTTCCATTAATATTGGGTTCTCAAATAAAATTAAAACGAACTATTAATGGTGATGCAAGGCGTGAATTTATTACCCAGAAAAAGCTCAGGCCATCGGTGGGACACAAAATTATTTATTATTATTTCGGGCCATTCGGTGGCCTAAAATTCAGTAATTATCTCCCTAGGATGACCTATATTGATGAATTTGCGTCACTTTGATAAATATATTTCACTGCATCATCATCATTATCAACAGGCTGCTTCTTCGTTGAGGTTTACGTTAAGAAAAAAATAGGCAATTGCAGTTTAAACAAGCAATCGAGGACCCATTCGTTATTTCCAATAGGTATGTCGTTAAGTATATAGCGTAGTTTCTAGCTGGTGTTATTTATACATGGCTGGTATTACTTATGCATGCAGTAGGATTATTTACGCAGACACGGACATTACTTATGTACACGCTGATAGTGGAAGGAAGTTAAGATATGAGAGCCGGAAATTTATTGAGCTTAATTTCAAGCTGTTCCATATCTTGAGCTTTTATTATATTTGTTGTAAAAAGTTGCTAGTATTTACCACATTACTTTTACGACATTCATATACTACATGGGTATTGCTGTCAAGAGTTTTCCGATGGAACTAAAAATTTGTTCGCTCAAGTTACCTGCAACATCCTCTAGCTTCAACTGTTTTCTGCACTTACATGTTTAATTTTTAAACAGTTTAGTTCGCAGACTTCTTCCATTGCTGAGGGGTTTTAGAACATCCCAAAAGTTCGCCCATTGAAACTAGCCGCAACATCCTCCAAAGTCTACATACATTCTTGTCATTCGGTTAACCTTCCTAAATCCTTTGGACATCCCAAAAAGAATTGCCTGTATTGTAAGGCCACGAGAATCCTGCAGGACACACCCTTGAGCAACATACCAAGGCCTTTGGGCCTGACCTTGAACACCTCTTGCATGTATAGCTGCTGCTGCCTCGGTCACGGGCACCTTAACCTTGCTCTTCTTAACCTGCCAAGTGACTTATGATGGTTATTAATCTTGGTCAAAGGGTGAATTTTTGTAGCTGAGTAATGGGTGAAGAGTCTTAGACGCAAATACCAGACTCTCATAGAGGTGACTTGGTGTATCATGGGTTACCTATCGTACTTTGAAGAGTGGTGTAAACATGTCCATTAACTTCATCGAGTAATTTATAATATATACGTTATAACCCATACTTTACTCTTGCTAGCTTCTTGCCAAAGCTTTTCATTATTTACTGGTAATCATACGAGCAGATCATCTGCCTAAAAAATGTAACGAAATGTGTGCAAAAACATGTTGGTTAACTCAGGAGATAGCACTCCAATTTGTTTTAATGTTTTAGCTAACGTGAATAGCGAAAGAAAAATATTAAATTCATGCCTCACGCTATGCTGAAATTTTCATGAAAAATTTGAGTCCGTTATACCACCGCTCAAAATTAACAGCCCAAGTTGTCGCCTAATACACCTCGGTCTTGAGAATTACCTCTAAGAGTGATAATCCATTACGTTATGTGGAAGATTAAGTCTTTAACATGGTCTTACAAGACTATTTACTATTCGCCTCATATCATATTGTAATTAAGCTTAAAGACGCATTTTTTTTTGTAGAAGACATTTCATATTCCTATGAGCAGCTTCAAATTTTACTTTATCTTTCTTTGTATGGTAGTGGATTTCAGTTTCAATCAATCAACTTTATTAGGTACTCACAGGGGTGGTACAATAGTTACATTAAACATAGCTTATCACTAGACTTCAATTAAATACAGAGAGCGCTTGATAGCCTTAGTACACGTTACACCGCATTCCGGCTCATTGTCTGGCCTCTGTTTGGTAAGAGTATGCGCTGCCATCGGCTATACATATTTGACAGTCTGTAGCAAGGGCCATCGCAGACTACGTTTATCAGTGAAATAGCTGATTTTTCTATCCTGTTTTGGAGATTGTAAGCACATTTCCTTGTTCTGACATTCAAACAGTCAGTATACTTATGAGCAAATATCACGCTAACACTATACGACCTAGATACATTCATAATGCAGAGTTTTCGTTCTCGATGCATGTCATGCAAATCTCCGTACGTACGTACATACCTACTTCCTGCACCTTGAGAACAAGCGCATGACCAGCCTTCATCGATCGCACGCAACTGCTCCAGTTTTGCTGGCCTTGGCAGCTTCTATAGAGTCTGGGACTTGGACATCTTCAGAATCGCTAATAAAAGAGACAGACCTTGTTTGTTGCGGCAACTGAGGGGCCAGTCTCAATTTTAGGCATTCTGTGTAAATGAAAACACTGTAGGAAATAATACCATAATTAACACAATTAGCCACATTGTATAAGAAGTAATTTGTAATGAAAGACAAAGGCCTTGCTCCCGGCGGCAAGTGAGGAAAGTCTCATTTTAGGTCTTTTGTATAGAAAACAAAAACTATACATGCAATAACAGTCTGTGAGGCACTGAGCCCCGAACAGACATGACTCACACAGTGAGGACACACGAGCAGAAACTGGCACGAGCTGTCGCCTACATAACATTACTCAGACGCTGTTTATTTAGCATTTCTGCTAGTAAATAAAGAAAATGATAATGTCAAAATTGTCGGCTTGCAATAAATCTCATTTTTGTATCCATGATACTAGTACCATTTAGGTACATCCGGTGGCACTAAGGTAAAAAAATGATGTCACAACCTCTATACTTACTCCGGGGTCAGAATGGTCTCAAAAAGCCTTCTTGAGGTGCGCACGAGGGGTGCGCAAGGAGCTTCTAATAGAACCTCTTTGGGGATGCATATAGCAGTTGTGCGTCTGTGCATTGTTTTAATTGTGGGTCACAGTGGGCTGCAAATTAGTAAATCAGCCACGTGTATCCAGGATACTTACAATCTCTAAGCACGATAATAAATGCAACATGATTTGACTTTTCATTAATAGAGGCATAGTGCAGCACGGCAACTAAGAACTGAAATGTGGGTTATCAAGTTATTTTTTTTGAAATAGTTTTCCACAGAGTCTTAAATTAACGGTCAGTACTGAATAATTTCTGCTCGCCAATAACATTCTTTTACTTTATTGCGAGTTTTGCAATTTATCAACCCTTTGCCATTTAAACCACACCGACGTATCTCGCGGTTTACTTACTGAAACTTAAACTTCTTGCCAGACGTCGCGTCTGCTCATTCGCCACGCAGTAAAGACAAACTAGTAAATAACAGTACCTATTATAATGCAGTAGTGATATGGCCATGGTAATATATAAATATATAGTTTCCATTTTTATTTTTTATTACTGAGCGCGATTAAGTAAACGTATTTATTCCGATGTACAATAATTACTCGACTCATCGTTAAAAGTCTAATCAGAGATCGACGATAAGCGGGCACTTCCTACTTATATAGATATTAATCAAGTCGCCCAACTAAATTGATGTAATTGTCTAAAGATCGCTGTAGCACTTCTTAATTAAATTATATAATAATTATATATGTAAGCAGCTGTGAAATGAATTATGCTGAGTGCCTTGACTCTGCTCGATAATTATTCATTGCCATGCATACCAAGTCTCCAATGATGCGAATATTCTCATTACCTTAAAAATATCGAATTTGTTAATCTCAAATATTCCAAATGCAGACCAAAACGCGATAATTATGGATCTGCTCGCGGTAAACTGTTAACCTTCGTATTTTTCTGTGATACGCTCGAGAGCGGCGGCACATCTTGTTTCCAGCGAAGAATTTCCCGCAAGAATGGCGTTCCCGCTACCGCAAGATTTCCTTAGTGTCAACTGTCCTTTTTGGAATATGCTTGTAATTCAGGGCAACTCTGTGGTTCTTCTTCCTACGTATACTGTTCGCACTTTAATATCCTTACCGCAAGATTTCCCTCAGTGCTGATTATACTTTGGAACATGCTTGTACTTCAGGGCAACTTTGTGGTTCTTCTGCATACGATCTGTCCACTCTGGCTAGCGAGCGACTTCCTGATGATATGCCTGGAAATGAGAGCAACCCTGGAACACTTAAATCAATTCGTTAGCGGCTCTGTGATTTAGTGAAATCATTGCTCTCCCTTCCGTCACAGTAGAACAGTTTTTGTTCACGCTGATCATTCTAATCAATGAGTTCTTAATCTTTTAGGTGAGTATTTCTTGGTGGTTGACTGGTCAGTTACGGATGGGGTTAAGGGAATAAAGCAAGGAATGTAGTTCTCGACAAATGCATGGGGCATAGTCTGAAAAAGAGTTACAAAGTTTCAAGTAAAAATGAAGTGCGGTAGAGACCTTTAAGTGAGACTATGAAAACGTAAATATTTTAGCACTTCATCGCAAATCATTATGCAGCAAATTGGTATTATAGCCATATAACACTAAACTGGCGGAACTATGTACATTTTTAACTGAGACGATTGAGGCTTTTGTACCCAACACGAAGTTCAATTCAATATTTTTATTACAGTTCAGTGTGCGGACATATATAGACTATGAATCTAATACATTCTGTTCACAGGTGCAGTTTTTCATACATCTAAGCTCGCTTTACCCGTGTGAGCAGCCATTTGTATCTTTTTACAGGGTGTTATACACTGACAAAGTCGAATATCGTGGAAATAGTGCGTTCGGTTGACCTAGAACGGGTCTTGGTTATTGTAAAGAGAGGGTGGGGCATAGTTCCTTACCAGGTTTTTCTAATTCTGCAATGTACTGGTGGTGGTAACTGATCCTGTTGTGAAGTTGTACGGCCCTTTCCCACTTTAGCAGCTGCAAGTCGTCAATGCAATAGACAGTTTTAATTTTTTTTCGCTATATAAGCTAAATGAGATTTTTTTCTTTTGTTTGCAGTTAGTGTTGGCTGCTTGTGCGGTTATCACACAGAGTTTACCACGACCTGACGAATACCAAATTCCGGAAGTTCCCTCCGGGAAGCGGGCGCAGTACTACGTCCTGCACGACGATGGCGACTTCAAGTACGGTTACGACACCGGCGCTGGGGCATACGAGAGCGCCGTCAAGATGGGCTCCGGAGACCTGACCGGATTCTTTGGCTTCAACAACGCTCTCGGCGAGAATGTCAGAGTGGACTACACTGCAGGTGCTGGAGGCTTCCAGCCCACCGGTGCTCATATCCCGTCGGCGGAGAGCGTCGCCGCTGTGAGGACAGCGGCCGGGTCCATTTCACAGTTCTCTGGTTCTTCCGCAGCTGCCACTGGTGCCCATGTGGTACCTGCTGTCAAGAGCGGCGCCCCCTCACGACCTTTTGAAGCTGCCAACATTAGGGCTCAAAACAACATTGATGGCAGCTACACCTTTTCCTACGATAACTCCGACAGTTCCCGTGCCGAGTCTGGTGACTCCGACAATAATGTTGTCGGTCAGTTCTCATTTATTGCGGATGATGGGCAGAATCGCCAGGTGAGATACAAGGCTGGCTCAGCCACTGGATTTGTGGTTGAAGGTGACGGTCTTCCTGTAGCACCTGCAGTTCCAGTGGCTCCTGCTGTCCGCACTGCTGCACCTGTTGCACCTGCAGCGGTTGTGCCACAGGTGGCCACTGCCCATCAGGGATACAGCTACTCTGCTCCTGTTGTGCCTGCCGTCCCAACGCTCTACGCTACTCCAGCACAATCTCCATCCGTGCGAGCTCATGCTTCTCAACCCGACGAGCCCCGCGGTGATGCTTCTTATTCATTCAACTACCAAACGGATGATTCAGACAGAGATGAAGCGTCAGACAGCGATCTCAATGTGAGGGGCAGCTACAGTTTCGTTGGGGATGATGGCGTGCGCAGAAAAGTAGACTACGTAGCCGGATCTGACACTGGATTTGTCGCCACTGGAGATCATCTCCCAGTAGCACCTGAAGCTGGAGCTGATGGTACTCCTGCTGTGGCCCCTGTTGCGTACTCTGCACCTGCTCGCAGCCAACCTGCCCCAGCTGTTCGAGGATCAACCCATTTTGCATCCGGAGCTGACGCAACTCAAGCTTCCTCAGGTGATGCCTCGTACCAGTTCAGCTACCAAACGGGTGACAGTTCCCGTTCTGAATCCTCTGATAGCGACTTAAATGTCAGAGGAGACTACAGTTTCGTTGCTGATGACGGACAGCGCAGGACCGTGACGTACTCGGCTGGTGCAGACACTGGATTTGTTGCTCAAGGCGACCACTTGCCGGTGGCACCAGAAGCTCCTGTCGCCCCTGCTGCTCCTGCGGCACCCGTGCCTACTTCGTACATTGCTCCATCGGCTGGCTACATTGCACCGGCCGTTGGATTAACTGGTGCTCAGCCCCAAGCACCTACTTACAAGACTTCTCAGCAGTTTGGATCCAACATCGCCTCTTCGCAGAATGTTGACGGAAGTTATAGCTTCTCTTATCAGAATCCCGACAGTTCTCGGTCAGAAAGCGCTGATGCCCAAA
>LQNS02278097.1:31951767-31970618 GCA_001587735.2 Parhyale hawaiensis | reverse complement strand
GGTCAGAAAGCGCTGATGCCCAAAACAACGTAGTAGGTGAGTACAGCTTCGTTGCTGACGATGGAGTAAACCGCAATGTGCGATACAGAGCAGGAGCCGCTACTGGATTCGTTGCCGATGGAGCTTCCGTTCCAACATCCCCCGAATTCAGATTGTCAACATCAACGGGTGGTGCAGGAGTTGGTGCTGCAGTTGGTGCAGGAGTTGGTGCCGGAGTTGGTGCTGGAGTTGGTGCCGGAATTGGCGCCGGAGTTGGTGCTACCGCCATCGAATACTCAGGAGCTCAAGGCCAAGCTGCTGGTTATGCTACCGCTGACAATGCACGAGGCGATGCATCCTATTCCTTTAGCTACAACACTGGTGACAGCGCTAGAGCCGAGGAGGCTGACAGAGACCTCAACGTGAAAGGCACATACAGCTTCGTTGCCGACGATGGCGTGCAGAGACAGGTCAACTACATTGCAGGTTCCGCTACTGGATTTGTTGCTGAAGGTGACCACCTTCCTGAAGTGCCGGCTGCTGGAGCCCCCGCTGCTGCCCCTCAAGTTCTTGTGAAGAGTGCACCCAGCCATGCTCCTGCAGCCCCAGCTTTTGGCGCTGGCGTAGCCCATGCAACCACTCGTACCGGCGCTTCTGAGGTCGCTAATGTACGAAGCAGCGCCTCTGCTGATGGCGGTTACAGCTTCTCTTTCTCCACTTCGGACCATTCTCGAAGCGAGACCGGTGACGGCGACAACAATGTCGTTGGAGAATACTCCTTTGTTGCTGATGATGGCAAGAACCGCCAAGTAAAATATAGAGCTGGTTCTGCTACTGGATTTGTTGCCGAAGGAGACGATATCCCTGTGGCTCCTGAGGTCCCTGCCTCATCAGCAAGTCATCGTGCAGCCCCTGTAGCACCTGCAGCTGTTGTTCCTCACGCAGCCACTGGATCGCAGGGATACACCTACACCGCACCAGTCGCTCCTGCTGTCCCAGGTCTCTACCAAACTCCCGATGTAGGCGCCACCGTTCGTTTAGGATCTGGTAACCAGGTATCGAGCGGCAGCCGAGGAGATGCTTCATATTCATTCAAGTATGAGAATTCTGACAGCGCTCGCGAGGAAAGTGCTGATAGTGATCTAAATGTGAAAGGCAGATTCAGCTTTTTGGCCGATGATGGAGTTCGTAGAGACGTGAACTACATAGCCGGCTCAGCAACAGGATTCGTAGCCCAAGGCGCCCATATTCCTGCCGGTGCTGATGGTTCGGCGTCGTCTCGTGCTTCTGTGGCCTCCACCCGCACAGGATTTTCTTCCCAGGCAGGTTCCGCGTCAGCAGCAACACGATACCAAGGAACACAGCAAGTCGCTCAGCCTGTTGGAAGCGAGGGTCGCGGTGACGCATCCTACTCTTTCAGCTACAACGACGGCAGCAGCACCCGACACGAAAACGCCAATGAAGACCTGGACGTAACCGGCAGCTTCTCCTTTGTAGCCGATGACGGAGTTGAGAGAAAGGTAGACTACGTTGCTGGTTCCGCGACTGGGTTCGTTGCTCATGGAGATCACCTGCCCGTGCAAGGTAGCGCAGCTGGCCAGGCTGCCGGCTCTGGAGCATCCGTGTCTCATTTCCGTGCTGGGTCACAGTCCAGCCAGGCTTCTCATGGAGTGGCTTCCACCTCTGGAGTTGTGACAGGGTCCTCGGCCAGCCATGGTGCATCAGCTGCCAAGCTCCGTGGTGGATCCTCGCCCGCCGGATCGACAAGCCAAGTTGTCGGAGATGTTCTGCTGCGTCAATACGCAGCTGTTCCCGGACGAAAGAAGTATGGCTATGTATTCACTCAAATTTAAATATAAACGCGATTTCTGTTTTCAGATTGGCTTGGGAAAACATGTGCGTATTAAGTTGAATATCTCGCTGAGGATCTCCTGCGAAATGTGACTTTAAGATATAATTGAGCTCGCTATTTTTTGCTTATATAAAAGATTTGCTTCAATGTTATATGACGAATTTCGAAAATATAGCTTGACTTGATGCTCTTGATATATCATTATCCTCAACTGATACTGGTCCAGCTCGTAACAATAAATGTAATCCAGCTCTCTCCTTTGCTTATTATTACGTGCATATCGGTAATCGCATTGTGGTAAAATAAGCTTTAGACTTTGAGCGATTTCAGCCCTGTGCGTATAACAAAGTGTGAAATTGCGTAGCATTTGGATTTTTTTGTCCTATTTACTGAAAGAAAATAGAAGACCACCAGAGGCCAAAGTCCATCTTCCAAATCTACTTTAATAACGCAGGATATCAGGCTTTTCGAAACTCGGCCCATGTTATCAAGGCGTCCATAAATTTTCATAACTTAAAGTATAAAAAGTGTTAGCGCGAGTTTTACTTAAATTGTAAATATTTATGCTATGCTATATTATTATTTCCTGCCTCTATTATTCATTGCCACTACGCAGCTAACGTAGTACATAATGCACATGGTCATCTTTTGCAAACTCTGATCTGCTTGCAAAAATTATGGAACTGTACACAAAGATAGGCTATTATCCTTACTGGACTACCACGAGGATGCCTAACTTTGACTTTTGGAGAGATGTGATCGTCAATTTGGAACGTATTTTTTATATATTTAATATTGTTATTATTTTTTTTCTGATGACTACCATTATGTGTCACACCTATGAAGCAAGATATGGGGATCTGTACGGACAGCTATGCGGAAACAAAATATTTTTAGTAAAACGAAAATAGCGGCGCTTAAACAAAAACATAAAACTCATGAAAACGCTGCTCAGCAGGAAACCTAAACGGTATGCGTTCCCTCAGTTAAGCCCGCTGCAGACGATAGTCTTTTGTCTTGTGTTTTCACTTCACACCGTTTGAATGCGTTGCTGTGTCTTTGTAAACAACAAAAAAGGGGCTCTGCTTTCTGGGTCACCATTCGCTAAAGATTTAAAGAGATACGAGACACTCTACTGCCGCCTATCTCATCTGATCTACTTGTGGCGTTTGCTAAGCCAACGGATGTGAAGGTTAACATTTTATTTAAACTTTTGGTAGACGTACAACTGTGTTTGCATGGCCGCAACAAAAGATTCGAACGCGGTGACGTGAAAACACAGGACAAAAGTCCATCGTCTGCAGCAGGCTTTACTCGGTCAAATGTTTTGTTGCGCTCTTGTCAACACAACTTCGTGTCTGGCATAAAAATTACGGAAGCATTGGCTGTCAAACAAATTCGCTTTGCAACTAGGAGCCACTAGCAAAGTTCAAGATGATATCGCTTCTTATTTAGAACAAAGTAAAATTCAGAAAGCTGTTCTCTTATCTGCTACTTAAACGGACACATGCAACAACGCATTCGGAGGCATGGGTTGAGAGAAAACATTTAATAGACTGTCGTATGAACCCTGCCCTATAGCACACGTTCTCAACAGTCAACAATAGCAGCTGGCAACAACATGGTCTTCAAAACCTGTATAGGAAATTATGAAAGAAGGTTTTTTTCATTGTGTTGTTGATAGGCACAAATACAGGACTCATTATATTTCATCTGCATGAGCGTATGATCGTCTAACTAGTAAATTGTGAGGTTCGTACGATAGTCTTTTGCCTACACACAGAGCAGCTTCTAGTTACCGTAACCAAATGTTTCAAGCCAACACATTTCTCGAGGAAGACCAACGAAGACAATTTTTCGCAGTTAATATAGTGCATAGAGTGATAAATTCAGCTAATGTATTAACTAGAATTAACAGTTTTACCTCTATGGCTGTGACAACTAATTACGGTAATTACGAGTAGATACATGTATGCAAAGAACTATATTCGTTTGTCTTCGCTAACAAATGTGTCAGTCTGGAGCTTTTGGTTACATTAACTAGAAATATCTCTGTGTGTGCGTGCGTACTTCATAAATCCGAATGTTAAGTTGTGTTCTAACAACCACAACTGTGCGTATAAAAAACCGTTTGCTAAAAAATTAACCGTGTAATCAGCTGACTGAACAAGTATCACTACTAAAGTTCCAGATTTTTTTTTCCAATTTCGGGATACGTAAAATTTACTCAGAGACAGAAAACCAGGAAAAAGGTAGGGTAGAGTACTATGTATAGTGTTACCCGACCTCAAGAGCCATAGCCATAGAATCGATTACGACAGGCGCATCATAGGTCCAATATGAGTGTAATTGCTTATATATTGCTATCCGATGCTATCTGGTCTTTATTTACTACCAGGTAGGCTACCAGGTTAAATGCTTATGAATTTCTGTATACGGTAGCAGGAAGTACCATTGTGCCCATGGTTAAGCTGACGGAAGGGTATCCGATGGCGTAACACAAACAAATGTGTGAGGTCACACATGCTCCCTCCTACGCCAGGAGAGGTTGACTACGCTGATTGGCTGACTCGAGCTATTACGTCACACATTTGTTGGTTTACGTTTCGCGATTAAATAACCTCATAGTTGAGTAGATATGACCCACATTTTGGTATTACTGTCAAGTTGGGTGTACATGCAATGTTTTTGCTGAAAAGTAGCAGTATAGAATGTCTACTTTAGGAATTTGACGGGTCCCACTTTGGCACCTTTGGGCAATTTTTTTTATTGACATCATAAGTCATGCCCACCTTTTCATGTACATCTTCACTGTGATTTATATAGTTCTTGGAAAAATCATATCGTGTTTGGTAAAGCTTATGGCAGATAGAATGTGAATATAAAGTTAAAAGAGACAAAACACAAGTATAAGTCACTTATAGGTCATTTAAGGTCATAAAAAGTCAAAGATGTCGTTAATTTAACAGGACTTTAAATTAAACGTGTAGCATATCATGCTTGGAGTCTTATCGAATTCTTTTATTGTATGAAATGAAACTATATGGTTCTTGAAAGTTTGCTATAAAATAGATCACTTCAAGAAGATCGCAGTCATACAAATGTAAACGTATTACCTGCAGGTTCCGGTATAAAATGACATTCAGGATAGGCATATAGAGCCGCATACAGTATGGCTTCTGAAGCTAAAGTGCACATCGTCTGAAGCAATTATCACACCCATTGAAAGAAAATCAATATTTTGCACAATGCCTCTCTGTTTTCTTATCAACACTACTCTTGTATTCTTAAGGCTCATCCAATTCTTCTTCCTCATCAGTCTCGACGGCACATTTGCACAGTGTTCTTTCACTTCACAGCTGCAGTATGAAGTAAGTTCATGATGTGTCAGCTGATCGGCAGTTACAATTAGCCCAAGAACACGGTGGCACAGACTTTCATCCTCAAGTAACTGTGCCATGAACAGAGGATTTACTAATCTCTTTTCGAACCAAACACGGAAAAGTTTGTTGTAGACTTTTCATTCTGATCGGATGCTCTTAAAATTAGCTCTTGGAGACGAGCACGTGCGACATTCTCTATTGCTAGCTTGCCAATAGAAGGTAGACTCTTGACCTTTGGATGCTCTTTCATTTTACTAAATATTCTCAATCTCAAATTGTTGAGAAGTTCAGCTATCTTTCCGTAGTGCAAGAGGAGAAAGTCTATTTTAGTTTTCCTCTAGTCCACCCTTTTTCTAATCGGGCTTAGTAAATACGATTAGATTAAGATTTAACTCCAAAAGCAAGTTGAAAGCAGCAATCTCGCCCTTGCTAAATGGATAAGTTACCGAATCGCAACCTGATAAGGCTTGCGCAGCCAATAACTAGAAGCACTTCTCTCCTAGCTTCAAAACACTAACTTTATATTACTTTTTCATTGTTATTCCTCGTGAAAACATGTGAAGCAGATTTGTAAGTCCAAACAACGACCACAAATAGCTAAAACATGCCGAAGTCGTGAGCGAGAATCTGTAAATACATGTAGCTGCAAGTCAATGCCACCGTGTTACAGGGTAAATTGTAGTTACCGCTCAGCTGACACATCATGAAGTTACTTCATACTGCAGCTGTGAAGCGCGAAAGAACACTGTGCAAATGTGCACACAAATAAAACTAAACATGCAGTCCAGACTGATGAGGAAGAACTGGATAAGCCTCGAGAAAAAGTGGAATTGGAGCACCAGCTTAGGTATAGGAGACATGAAAACAGTAATACAAGATGTAAAATGTTTAATTTATAGTATTAACACGTTTATGTTGAGTGCTTGTATCAAACATGTAAGCTTGTGTTTCACTAGCCCTATTCTAGGTGTCTCTATCTTGAATTACCATCGTATACCGGAACCTAGAGGTAGTACACTGTTTACCTTTGTATGACCTCAACAACCTTGAAGTGATCTTTTTTGTAGTGAGCAATGAAAAAACATATATTTTTATTTTGTACTCTACAATTATTCCATTTGACATCAAACATAATATGCCACATGTTTAATTAAAGTCATGAAAAATTAACGATGTCATTCGACCTTATATGACCTTTAATGACCTTTAAGTGACGTCTCCTTGCGGTTTATCTCTTTTAACTTTTATATTTACATTCTATTTACCATAAGCTTTAATTTCATACCCAACATGATATGCTTATTCTAAAAACTAGTTTAGTGATAATGAAGATGTATGTGAAAAGGTGGTGTGGATTATGACGTCCATAAAAAATTTCCCAAAGGTGCCAAAGTAGCACCCATCGAAATCTTAAAGTAGACACCCTATACTACTACTTTCAGCAGAAATATTGCATATATACCAAACTTGACGGTTTAGCTATATTTCTATCTGACGAGTATGTTAGAACTTCCATGAGTGCGCCTCAGTAGCAAGTGGGACGGCAATGGAAGCGTTGCTCAACAATATATAAAAAATGCACTCCGGTTAGTGCATGAGACCTGTTCTCTAACGATTTTTTATTTTTTATTTATTTATATATTTTTTTTTTGCACTGACGTGCAGCGGTCGGTAGCTAAGCAAGTTTGGGAGACCGGATTAGCATGACACTGGCCGGCACGCGGTGTCGGAATAGGCAACAGTTTCTTAACATCTAAATAAATACCCCCCCGTTTTCAGCCTCCTGTAAGGAAATTTACTCATTGATAATTATTCGCATTCATCTGTGACACAAAGAAAAAGTATAGTAATTATTTTATTGAGGAATACTGTTTCGTTCATGGCACATGACACAACCCTTTCACTACCGACAGTACCTTCACATAATTTTAACAATGCAGATAATTACGGAAAGCAGAGAGCAGATATCTTCCACTACAAGTAAAAATATTTTCTAAAAGGAAATGAAAATCGTTAGTTAGGAATTAGCCCCTTCATGAATTGATCTTGACCGTTGAAAAGGATTTTCAGTGGGAATGTAAAATCCAGTAACTAACTGTCGATACTTTTTCTGCCCCAGAATACAGATACTTGCTATGAAAGCCTAGTTCTCGAGGGCAAAGCATGAACAGCAGAAGTTGTAAAGTTTAATTTGAATTCAAAGCGCTGATTAGAATGTGATCTGCCGGTTGGAGCAGATGTGAGATGGCCTGCTTTTGGGACACCGAAAACCCGCTCCTGGCTGCTTGCCGGTCTCATTCAAGGTCGCCCACTGCAGCTGGCCGGCTCCTATAACTACTATGTATGTGTCTGCCCTGCATGGAAGCAGCTCTAGCTAGTACAATCATCGTCGGTCAGTTTAGATAAATCAGATCATTGTCAGTAGATTGAAGATCAATCTAGGCATTCCCACCAGGTTGTAGAGGAATCTGTTCATGCTCAGGCTATACTAATTTAATTCAAGCATTCACAGTAGGTGACCGATTAATCCGGTCTTACTCTAATTACTCTCTGTAAGATCTATGATCACTAATCAATCCAAATTCCATAAGCTGCCCAACTAGGCAACTACGATTGCTACAGCCTAACATGCTGGTAGATAGTACAAGAAATTCTTCGAACTGGGACTCTACTTTGGCCATGGTCCGAGAATTATTGCTTTATATCAGATGCATAAGAAGAATTTGAAGATGCAATGCTCCATAGAGGCAACCGTCGCACTTCCGAGGTTTATTGTTCCACGTTGGCAGCGCTTTTAGATACATCTCTATACGTAAGGAACTGTCTCAATTCTACATCTTATTGCTTGATAGAAGCTGAACAAGCGCTTGAAAAAGTAAAAGTACTCCATATAGGCACCTGTCACAACTCTACAACTCATCACCTCATAGATGCGGAACGAGAACTTGAAAAAGTAGCAGTGCATACGTAAGCAGCCGTCACAGCTGCACGACCTATTGCTATATACAGAAAGAAACAAAAATTCAGCAATTGAAGACTCCATGTTGGCAGCCGCCACAGCTGCAAGACATAGGGCTCCATTTATGCTTCAGTCCTTCACCAGTCACAACACCTAATGCGCAGGTAGCAATAGCATTGCTCCAAATTACACACGCGATGCAGCGTTCCCATTCATAGGCTGTTAGTTCCCGGTAATCTGCTCGCGACATGACTTCGCCCTGTTCAGCTCAGTCAACATTGCAGGGGCGAACCTAATGGGCGGATCGGAACGTTGCTGCGTCCCGAGGTTTGTCTTCCGGGATCAGCCGCCATTACTTCAGGTTGAGTTCCACAGCCGTCAAGTTTCATTTGAAAATTTATGCTTTATGGGCTCATATCTAAATTGTCAAGGACCACTCCAGTAGGTAACTCTTCACCGTCATACTGAAAAAATAATTTTTTAGGGCTAACACTATGTGGCATTTGATCAATAATTATAATTGATCACCTACTCACAGTGACATCTCAGTTACGATAAATTTATCTAGACATTTTAAAGGGACAAATCAAATCTAGACACGGTTCTGATTGGATTTACCATTTAAATATAAACTTGCCGTTTCAGAGACATCTCTGTGTGTAGGGCATCAAAACGTTATAAAGACAGGTTTTAATTACACAGTAATATGCGCTGTGATAGAAAGAGACAATACCACATTCTTTTTGGTTTATTTAAAAAGACGTCAGTCGTATTTAAAACGCTGTATGGTGAAGAATTTTCCACCCTAGGATGGGCGAAAAAGCGCCTTTTGTGTGGACCCGTATCCTTGTGACTCCTTGTGACTCTGTTCGTTACGATGTCTTATAATTTTTTGCTTTACTACGACCCACTGCAGTGAGACGAAAGTGGTGCTGTGTTGGCAACAGTAAGGGCCTAGCAAGTAATCTATGTACGGGGTTCAGAGCTTCGAAAACGCTTGTCGTAGAAGATATGCCGTGTTGCGGGCCGTGGGTTTTCATAAAAATGCAGATTTAAATTTTAGTTCTTTAGAACCATTTTGTCTCAAATCTTCGTCTCTCCGTGTCAAATTTTTATAAATATTATGACTCATATTCGGTACTTGGCATGAGGTAATGCAGTGCAAGGCACACGCTATGAAGTCACGTAAATTCATGGTACCGATAGTTTTATAATAGTTTATTGAAATCATTTCTGTACAGATAGCTGAAAAGCGATGATTAAATCAAATTTACTACAATCGTATAGCAGGTAAAATATTTCAAGCCCACTGATTAGTCGTATGACTATTTGGGGCAACAATTGAGTACTAGTACACACCTCCAGCTCACTAAGATGTAACGTATGATACTACAGTGGGTTATTCGAGCCACAGAGAGAACTAAAATAGTTCAGAGAAGAAGAGAGAAGGGACACAGAGCATGTCAGGAAAACCGTGACGCCCCACCCCCCAGCTCGGGTCCTCACACGCCCGTGCGGACCGTATGAGCACGCCGGGAAAGAAGAGGAGGAAAACCGTCACCAGCCGAGGCGCCGATGAAGACGGGGGCAAAGCAGTAACGCGGTGTATGAAACACAAGACCAAGGGCCCAGCTACGACAGCCTCAAGGTCCCCCGCAGTGCACGACATGGGACGCGCGGACCTAACTAACGAGCCCCAAGGCCTAGGGACAGTCCTCAGCACCTCTCAGTGGGACGCAAGGTATAACATGCATATCTGCTGAATTAGGCAAAACTTCTTTTCGTTTTAAAATAAATAACACTTGTTACCAATAACACTTTTCATGCTGACATTTCCTACCGATAGCATTAGTACCAGGTCATAATAATAAAACGAAATATCTAAAAGCAAAAACTATGTCTATCCCAATGAAGTGTCAAAGGTCTTATAACCACGAATGGACTATAATCTGATAGGAACTAGGGTACCTTTTTATTTGTACTTTCTAACACTATTCATGGAAAATTTTTTGACAAGCCAATAGAAATATTTGGTCCCCATGGGTATCGTCAGAACGGAAACTTCGGCAATAATAGCATTCATTCCCAATTTCTTCTCTGTGTCGTACCCAATGTCTCCTCGCGGTCCGAGTGCCGGCCTTTGGCATTTGCTGTATTGATCTCTGCTGACATTTAAGGCGTGAGGTCAGCTTCATTTTTTAAAACATTTTTTGTGTGTTTGTGAAGATTATTAGCTCATCTGCCTGCTGGCGTGTGTTCTTCTTCAGTTCCTTGCATAGAATATACAGTGCTTGGCTGAGAAGTTCATGGATTGAATGCAAGTTTCTGAGTCCTTCCTCTAAAAAGCATTGCGTTTTGTTGTTCGCTATAGAATAGATTAGAGTACATTAGATGGTGGATGATAGACAGACGAAGGAGCTCATTCCCTAAGAGGAGGAAATGCTTCGGTTTTGGCCTGCTATGAGCCATTGCCATTATACATGTAGAAAAATGGGAACTGAAGCCGACCTTGTTTAGAATCCGATACTGATACTCTAGCCTTTGCTAATAATATTGGTAACAGTCAATTCATCTGGTCTAAAAGTCTCTCTGACGGGGCATCGTTGAAAATTCCACAGATGACACATGAGCTTGCTCTGTTGAAAACAGATGGGTCCGCTAGTACAAATTCCCTGGTTTTAGTAGTCCATATAGACTACCGCAACGGTACTTGACTCTTAGGTCCAAGTGGCCTCTGATGCTGGCGGCCAAAATGGGAAAAATGGGATTTTCTCAAAAGCTATTATGAACATGTCCAGACACGGTCATGCAGGCAAGCGCCCAAGTACGCTCCCGCCGTATCCAAGATACCTTCTCCGCAAGAAAAATGTTGGGTACCTTGGATTTTTTTTTTTTTTCAGTATTAGATAGGGGAAAACAATAGCTCCTGAGAAAATCCCATTTTTCCTATGCCAATTTTGGCATCAGACCTAAGAGTCAAGTACTGTTGCGGTCAATGGGTAGTCTGTTGTAGTTTGAAAACTAAGCATGCTCAGCATTTTTTAGTAGAATGTTTAATTTTGAAGAAACTACTTCTGCAAGAAAAGAGAAAGCATTTCAGCTTAGAGGAATGGGATTCCTGAGCTATTTTGTGCAAGAGAGATACAAACAGCTGAAGACGATACTTGTACAATGTACATACACTGTATATATGTGCTCAGCTGAAGTATTAAGCTGAAGGATTAAATATTTGCCTTGCTTTGGATTCTTCCCATTTATCACTGCTGCTCCAAAAATAAGGTAAATATTTATTTATTTTTTAAAGTATTTTAGGCCTTATTTCCACAACAAAGGCGATTTCACTGAGGATGAAACAATGAACACCCTGGAGAAATTAACAGAGTAAATTTCAAGCAAGCATGAATTAGTTTCTGCTTAATAAGAGAAGGATTATATCGTTAGAATTATACTCAAATTTCCTCAGAATTTATAGTAATTATTTTTTGCCCATTGTACATAACTCTTCATAACTCCGCAACAACTTACAACTTTATATTACCGTTTTTGTGAGCCCATCAGTTTATAACTATTCGCATTGGTGCGCTGTTTTATTGCCATCCCTGTTATGTGTGCAGCAAACTAACCTCGCCTGATGTATTGCCTTCATAAACGGACAGTGAACGTTTTGCTAATCTTCCTCATAACCTTTGGTCGCCTGCTTGTATGCTTGCTTGCTTGCTTGCTTGCTTGTACATTCTTCACGCGTTTTGCCTGAAATTGAAGGCCAAAATTGTAACGTTTTTGTGGCTCTACCTATATGAATGAGACAAGAGTATTTATTGCTTTCATGGAAGTTTTTATTTTTAAAGTATGAGAGTAAACGGTAAGTAATAATTTTCAGGGCTTGCACATTTCCAGACCTTTTGCCTGAAACTGAAGGTCAAAATTGCACATTCTTTACTTAATGTCGTGCATAAAAGTGGCAGCAGTGTTGCTTTAGGCGAAGTTTGAATTTAATGCCCCTACAATTTTTTTTACCTTTCAGTTTTATCTTGGAGCAGTAGCTACCTGCATACAGATGCTGGGAACATTCCAGAATCGCTTTCCAGGAATAAATGCACCTAACTTTTGTGAGATGATCATTCCAGCTTGCAAAAATTACAGCTGCTGGTATAAATTTTTTATTTTTTCCATTTTTTTTATATTTTATTGGCTAATATATTGCTAATCTTTAAATGAGAAATTACTTTATACTACAACTGGTGTAGATGAGAACGTACCCTTCCCTCTTTCACAGTATAAACTCGTCTTTTTTTAACTACTTATTCATAACGCTCCGTAATTTCGTAAGTGTTCTGCATAACTCTCAAGAGGTAGACCACTATTCTTCTCCTACAGCTGGGCTCTGCGACTAGCGATTACTCATAACTATTCCTAATATCCTAAATGGCCGAAAACAGGATACTCTGCTATCTCAGTTCATAAGGAAAGATTTCATCTGGTAAGTCAAGGGAATTCCTTAGCTTTCCTTACTTACCAATCTACCATGAGTAAATTTGGCAAAGACACGAATCACCCACTAACTCTTTATTACAGTGGTACTGTTTTCTACACTGCATTTTCACAATTTTCAATGTATTTCATGAATTATCTAAATTAGAACAGACAATAAACCCTTTATCACAATGATTGCTGTTAATTTCTTATTTACAGATTTAGGACTTTCTTTAATTTCGTAATAGTCGAGACAACTGACCACTATTCTTTTATCACAGCGGTAGCTGCTTTCTCATTTAGTGCATATCCAAAATTTTCTTAAGTTTCATAGAGTAGATTAAATTAAACCACAATACTGCTGTTATAGCGGGTAGTTGTTTTCGTAATTACACTTTCGGAACATTCAATTCATTTCTAATATAATCTGGACCAGAATAAACCATATTCTTTTGTCCTATCTGCCACTAGTTTCGTAATTATTGTACGTTCAGAGCTTTCTCTTATTTCTGAAAGAATCTAGCTCAAGACAGACCACTATCCCTTCTCGCCCTTCAACTATGATCCGGATGATAGCATGGCAAATGGAAGGAGGTGTGTGTGGATGCAGAGCCACAGCCAAGGATGTCGAGGCGTCTGCTGTTGCTCCTTATAGGTCACATCCTGTTGGCAGCTCCCACCTGTGACTGATATACATAGGTACCTGCGGCCTTCGGTCTAGAATAGGTACTCGTGTAGAATAGGTACTCGTGTTACGATTTACATAACGTTGAGTTAAAGCATGACTAAGGGAAATCTTGGACTGTACAGTACACGTTCGTCTCTTAATTACTGCGGGTTAATCACATATGAGTTAAAAACTATCTTATAATTTTGAGAAGTGATGCACTATTTCCGAAATAGAGTAGGAATAAAAACTAAAAATACAAGAGTATCGGTTAAGAAATTTGTGATATATATATATATATTTTTATGTGTGTCATACGCTTGATTTTCCCATAACCTGCAGTAATAATCATTTGTGCTTGAAGCTGGTAAAGTTGTTGATTAGCTCAATGCGTCGTTTTTATCTTACATTCGCATACTAACCAAAAAAAAATGAACCATCCCAGTTTCACTGATTAGCAAATTATGTTACGTGCAGGGTAGTTACTAATAAATAGAAATAACTTTACTCCTGCTAAAAAAATTGGAAACTGGGTTAGCCAATAGATACGCTTAGATTTTTCATCCTGGTAGACCAACATTTTATAATCTAAATCGCCTAGTGTAACATAGGCTACCCGAAGCTAGAAACTACCCGGAGTCTGTTACTATATCATGTACGTTCTATTTGTACGCGACTTAACTCTTTTATACAGATTGCTTTAATGTTCGACATGTATAGTTGTGTGCCAAGTGTTGCAATCATTCCCTCTTAGAACTCCGGACGCAAATTAGGGTAATTCCCTTTTGTAATTTCCCCATTACTCGCTTCTTTCTATCTTCCTATTCCATTGTTTTCTGCAGCGTAAACAGAGAATTATGCACGCTAATTAAGTCACTAATCACAAACAATTCTATTGAAAAAGGTTTTGGGAGTCAATTATCATAGACGTTAGAATATGTAAAGAAACGTAGCAGTATAATAAACATTGCTCTCGGTAGCTTCATCACTGAAACTACACTGTTATGCAACAGAAACAGTGTAATAAAATTGTATATGTATGACGAGAACTAATCCCTGGCTGTTGCAGCTACAAGTTTTCTAAGCAGTAAGAACTTTTAATACATTTTTTTTTTTTCATTTGGAGCAGAGCGAATGGCAAAACGTATTTTCTTTTCCCATGAAAGTGCGCTTGTATTCAGTTGAAAGAAAAAATAATAATAATAATAATTCATAGTGAGTTACACTGTATCATTCCTACTGCGATACTATAGTTCTGAACTTCATTTCAAGAGAACTAACTATAACTGAATAAATTAATAATGTTTGGTGTTAGGGAAGCAGAAAATGTTGGGTTCACTACTATTACTAGCAGAGATGTGACCGGTATGTAAGGCATAGACAGGTTGTCCCTCTGTCCCAACATCCTAAGGTCTCCCCCCCCCCCTCGCCTGATCCCCCACAGGGCAGTTAAGTGAGGGCGCAGTTCACCGGTTGACCTTGTCAGCTTCTGAGCGGTTGTGGAGAGCGATTATTGTTGCTTCGTCTTATTAATGTGGCTCTTTTATATAGATCTAATTTACTATAGACGTTCTAGAATTAAACAGAAAAAAAGAGCTAGAAGGGAGGGGGGGGGGGAAAGGGGGCTCGACCCAAAAATTTGGGTAAGGTAGGTAAGAATAATATATGCGCAAATACAGGTATTAGGTGAATTGACTTTTTTCACACATCCCAGTATAACAGTATGAATTGTTTGACTGGCACGTTCTAATTCCCTTTACATGACTTCTTAGTCCCAGTCACCGTATATCGTTCCATGCAGAAGCTGCAACAGTCTGTCTGCTTGAGCAACAGTCACGTACAATTAGTACCAAGGATGCAGTGCTATGCAATTATTATTGGCTGCTTGAGTGTGGTAATGATACGTTCCACCGCCTCTGTTCTGCTTAGCGACCTTGTATCCAGTGATGATGAGTAGCCGACAGGAATTGTCGATGGGGAAATGGTGAAACACTGTCCTGTGTTGCTAAACTTGTCAGTGTACACGGATGCCGATCGAGGGGCGTATGGTGTAGTGGTGTGACATCGGATGCTTTTTCTCGTTGAGTAATTGAGTATTCATGAGAATAGAGTTTTGCTAGGAACCAAGTGTTGATCCTCATTGAAGCTCAGAGTAATGCAGAGATTATGGGTGTTTCATTCCGAAGAGTAGCAATATGTTAGGGTAAAACAAAAATTCGTATTGGAAAGCTATATCATTATTGTCCTGCAGTCTTATTACAAAAAGTTTTGATTATGGGTTCCGTAGTGTATGTATTAGGTTTGGTTTATTTAGATTACGTTAGACTAAGTTAGTTGAGAAAAGTTCATGCTAGGGTAGGAGAGGTTCAGTTCATCTAGAATAAGTGTCTAACTTATAAGCACGCATAGCAGATCTGAATCGTAGGTATCTATGCCATATAACAATATCTACGCCTCAAATTTTGAATATGGGTGCTTTAGACTGTAGACCGGAAACGCTCTTATACGTGGTGGTGCCATGCGACATGCGGTTATGAGCTATAAGAACCACTCCAACGTGTAATTTGGTTTTACCTAAAAAACTAATATAGAGTTTACTTTTTCTCTCCACATAATAGCTGTGTGATAAAAACACTTATTATTACTTTATGCAATGATTTAAAAAATCGATCTTGTTACACTACATTCTTCCATTAGATTAGAGTACTATCGGTGTAAAAGATGAACCCGTGGAACAGTGTATAAGTCAGAAACCAGTGCATTGGAAAGACAATGGTAACATGATAAGTACTAAGCTTATTGCATTACTGAAATATTTTTAGGGTGCTCCTTTCCGCATACTGCAACCGCTAGTGGTGTAGCGAATGCATATGAGTGTAATGGCCCAGCCAATCGAAATAAATATCATCATAAGTACTAACCATAAGCATAAAGTGGTGTAAGTTAGAAGTAGTAGTAGTTGTAGTAGTAGTAGTATGGGGCTCTCTGCTCACAACATGAAGCTGAGCAGAGCATTACCTCAATCATTAGAACGATCATTATTAATTAAGAAAACCTACTGCAGAACCCAGGCTAATAGTGGATGGCACTCCCCGTAGACTAACCGCTCTGTCGGTGCTGTACAGGAAGTGCAGCAGCAGCAGTGCCACAGGAGGCAGAGCATCTCCCTCCATTTCGTCCCGTACAATAGCGACCTTGATAGCCCCATCCTTCCCACGGCTGCACCCTGTCAGCATAGCTGTGCCTGGTGAGAGAGACGACGTGCTGCGTACGTCATGCGCAGCCTAGTTGCGCCCTCATATGATGAGCTATGGCCTACATATTTAGGCATTCGTCAAGTCGTGCATCAGGACCCGTCCTGCCACCTCTTCCATGATATTCCGGACCTAAAATATGGAGGATTTAGGCCTGTAGTTGACGTTGTTTAGGACCTATAGTATTAGTTCTATTGCATCATTCAGACCATAACCATGCCTAGCTCTGCAGAAAATAGTGTCATGCAGTTTCTGATCGCACTCGTGGTGCACATATGAACAATTATCATCATTACAGATATTTGTCGTGGCCGTTCTTGTAGTCTTTTACGGTGATCAGGAAATTAAATTATATGATACTGGGCCTGGCGCCTTCCCCAATGGAACAAATCATTTATGGTGCAAACTGTAGTCAAGGCAAATTTTACAGACGACAATGAAATGGGAATTACAACTAAAGTACGAAATTAGTTGTGATTTAAGCATGCTCAATAGGGCTCTGCACGTGTAGCTGCACCTTGGATACCGCAAAAGGAGTTGCTTTGTTCCGCCTGTTTATCCGCCTTATTTTATTACAAGCTTAATCATTCCCCCATCCGTCCACTTTAGAAAACTTCAGGTATGCCGGCTAATCAAAGCCTTCGCCCTAGATAAAATAAGTAGCTACAATTTGCCGTTGTGGATAGGTAGTTATTATGCGTTCAAGTCTCCAACTTATCGGTTCCATATTTTTACTTCCAGCTCTAAAGAAAAACCTGTTGTAAAATTTTCTCTAAGTAAATGAACAATTTTATGGTGTTAGCATTCCGCCAGTTTAGCTCTTTACGTAGACATAAACAGTCATATAAAATACAGCTATTGGAATTCATAAAAGTTCATTTTCTTTTTGATAACAAGTCTAAGGTCGCAATCGTGTGTCCAAAAAAAGCAAAAGTATGTCTGATGGCATGCAGGAGGACAATGATCGTAAGTCAAAGCCTCAGTTGTCTGAAAATAGTTCTGATTACATACATAGTACAAACCGTCAATATGACCATGACCAAATACAAATATGAATGCCTTATTAAAAAGAGTCATTGCTCGCAGGCCATAACAGTAAAACAGTTTAGCGAAACAGAGTTTCAGTCACAATTTGAAGAGAAACTATTGGCCACACAAATTAACATCATGATGGCCAAGAGGAGTTTTCGTTAAACGCTGAAGAGCAATTATTATTATTGTTATTAAATCACACCAGGCTGGCGACATAGGAACGGAGAAACTCCATGAGGCTAACAAACACCCACGCAACCAGCCTAGCGGGTGGAGAAAACAAAAGAATGAAAAAAAGAAGATCCGAGATCACAGAATAGCTCTGTGTACAGATCGTTTAAAGTTGCCAATACCATCACCAGCAAAGACAGAGCCAACAAGACCGTTCCAAACACCACACACGATGGAAAAAACGAACGGGAATACTGGCCCGTACGGCATCGTAACGGTTCCAAGGCAAACTCATGAAGAGCACCAGTCCGCCCAGTATACCTCACCCGAACAAATGGATCTGGAAGAAACTNTGGAAGAAACTCAGACAGTGGATGACTGGGGCAGTTATAGATTTTATACAAAAAACAGACTCCACCAACTCTGCGACGATGCGCCAGATCACAGGGCACAACACCACCAAGCATGAACGCGCATCGACGAACTACTTTGTCAAGCAGAAGACAAAACATGATCACGCCAAACATAAATGAATAAAAACTTTACTGTCACACTTTCAAGAAAAGCTGTTGATCACAGGAAAGCACATCAGTGTGACAAGTGAAGTTAGTGTAACACTGTGAAGAGGAACCGTTGGCCGCCACTAAACCGCAGTCTCTGCTGACCAGAAACTGACTAGAAAAACGTCCTGATCATATAATAGAGATGGTCTCCTCGTATTGGTAGTCATAAGTCAAAGTTTCATTTTGGTCACCAAAAAGAGTTTTTTTCACTTTCACCATAAAGTAAACATTAGCGAGACCAAAGCGTCCCAGTCACAGACTAACAGAAAGTGTTGGTCCCAGGCATAGCTTCAGCATGACCAAAAAGAGTTTTGGCTACATTCTAAAGAGCCTTTGCTAAAAAGTAAAACATACAAAAAATATATATCGGTCACTCACATTTTGAAGAGGAGCTATTGGTCACAGGCCAAAGCATCACTATGACCAAAAGGAGTTCTGGTCACACTCAGGAGGAATGCTAGTCTTCCTGTTACTGGCTATCCAGAGCAAAAAGCGGACGGCCTTCGGCCTGCAGTACC
>LQNS02278097.1:31938678-31951667 GCA_001587735.2 Parhyale hawaiensis | reverse complement strand
GTTCTCGGTCAGAAAGCGCTGATGCCCAAAACAACGTAGTAGGTGAGTACAGCTTCGTTGCTGACGATGGAGTAAACCGCAATGTGCGATACAGAGCAGGAGCCGCTACTGGATTCGTTGCCGATGGAGCTTCCGTTCCAACATCACCCGAATTCAGATTGTCAACATCAACGGGTGGTGCAGGAGTTGGTCACGGAGTTGGTGCTGGAGTTGGTGCCGGAGTTGGCGCCGGGGTTGGTGCTACCGCCATTGAATACTCAGGAGCTCAAGGCCAAGCTGCTGGTTATGCTACCGCTGACAATGCACGAGGCGATGCATCCTATTCCTTTAGCTACAACACTGGTGACAGCGCTAGAGCCGAGGAGGCCGACAGAGACCTCAACGTGAAAGGCACATACAGCTTTGTTGCCGACGATGGCGTGCAGAGACAGGTCAACTACATTGCAGGTTCTGCTACTGGATTTGTTGCTGAAGGTGACCACCTCCCTGAAGTGCCGGCTGCTGGAGCCCCCGCTGCTGCCCCTCAAGTTCTTGTGAAGAGTGCACCCAGCCATGCTCCTGCAGCCCCAGCTTTTGGTGCTGGCGTAGCCCACGCAACCACTCGTACCGGCGCTTCTGAGGTCGCTAATGTACGAAGCAGCGCCTCTGCTGATGGCGGTTACAGCTTCTCTTTCTCTACTTCGGACCATTCTCGAAGCGAGACCGGTGACGGCGACAACAACGTCGTTGGAGAATACTCCTTTGTTGCTGATGATGGCAAGAACCGCCAAGTAAAATACAGAGCTGGTTCTGCTACTGGATTTGTTGCCGAAGGAGACGATATTCCTGTGGCTCCTGAAGTCCCTGCGTCTTCAGCAAGTCATCGTGCAGCCCCTGTAGCACCTGCAGCGGTAGTTCCTCACGCAGCCACCGGATCACAGGGATACACCTACACCGCACCAGTCGCTCCTGCTGTCCCAGGTCTCTACCAAACTCCCAATGTAGGCGCCACCGTTCGTGCAGGAGCTACTAACCAAAACCAAGTTTCGGGCGGCAGCCGAGGAGATGCTTCATATTCCTTCAGGTATGAGAATTCCGACAGCGCTCGAGAGGAAAGTGCTGATAGTGATCTAAATGTGAAAGGCAGATTCAGCTTTGTGGCCGATGATGGAGTTCGTAGGGACGTGAACTACATTGCCGGCTCTGCAACAGGATTCGTAGCCCAAGGCGCCCATATTCCTGCCGGTGCTGATGGTTCGGCGTCCTCTCGTGCTTCTGTGGCCTCCACCCGCACAGGATTTTCTTCTCAGGGAGGTTCCGCGTCAGGAGTAACTACATACCAAGGAACACAGCAGGTCGCTCAGCCTGTTGGAAGCGAGGGTCGCGGTGACGCATCCTACTCTTTCAGCTACAACGACGGCAGCAGCACCCGACACGAAAACGCCAATGAAGACCTGGACGTAACCGGCAGCTTCTCCTTTGTTGCCGATGACGGAGTTGAGAGAAAGGTAGACTACGTTGCTGGTTCCGCGACTGGTTTCGTTGCTCATGGAGATCACCTGCCCGTGCAAGGTAGCGCAGCTGGCCAGGCTGCCGGCTCTGGAGCATCCGTGTCTCATTTCCGTGCTGGGTCACAGTCTGGCCAGGCTTCTCATGGAGTGGCTTCCACCTCTGGAGTTGTGACAGGGTCCTCGGCCAGCCATGGTGCATCAGCCGCCAAGTTCCGTGGTGGATCCTCGGGCGCCGGATCGACAAGCCAAGTTGTCGGAGATGTTCTACTGCGTCAATACGCAGCTGTTCCCGGACGAAAGAAGTATGGCTATGTCTTCACTCAAATTTAAATATAAACGCGATTTCTGTTTTCAGATTGGCTTGGGAAAACATGTGCGTATTAAGTTGAATATCTCGCTGAGGATCTCCTGCGAAATGTAACTAAGATATAATTGAGCTCGCTATTTTTTGCTTATATAAAAGATTTGCTTCAATGTTATATGACGAATTTCGAAAATATAGCTTGACTTGATGCTCTTGATATCTCATTATCCTCAACTGATACTGGTCCAGCTTGTAACAATAAATGTAATCCAGCTCTCTCCTTTACTTATTATTACGTGCATATCTCTAATCGCATTGTGGTAAAATGAGTTTTAGACTCTGAGCGATTTCAGCCCTGTGCATGTAACAAAATATGAAATTGCGTAGCATTTGGATTTTTTTTTCTGTCATATTTACTGAAAGAAAACAGACGACCACCAGAGGCCAAAGTATATCTTCCAAATCTACTTTAATAACACAGGATATTTGGCTTTTCGAAACTCGGCCCATGTTATCAAGGCGTCCATAAATTTTCATAACCTAAAGTATAAAAAGTGTTAGCGTCAGTTTTAGTTAAAATGTAAATATTTATGCTATGCTATATTATTATTTCCTGTCTCTATTATTCATTGTCACTACGCAGCTAACGTATTACATAATGCACATGGTCATCTCTTGAAAACTCTGATCTGCTTGCAAAAATTATGGAACTGTACAGGAAGTTAGGCTATTATCCTTACTGGACTACCATGAGGATAGCTAACTTTGACATTTGGAGAGATGTGATCGTCAATTTGAAACGTATTTTTTATATATTTAATATTGTTATTATTTTTTTTTCTGATGACTACCATTATGTGTCACACCTATGAAGCAAGATATGGGGATCTGTGCGGACAGCTATGCGAAAAAAAAACATTTTTAGTGAAACTAAAATAGAGGCGCTCAAACGAAAATATAAAAATAATGAAAATGCTGCTGAGCAGGAAACCTAAAAGCTATGTATTCCCTCAGTTAAGCCCGCTGCAGACGATAGTCTTTTGTCTAATGTTTTCACTTCACACCGTTTGAATGTGTTGCTGTGTCGTTGTAAACAACAAAAAAGGGCTCTGCTATCTGTGTCACAATTCACTAAAAATTTGAAGAGATACAAGACGCTCTACTGCCGCCTATCTAATCTAATCTACTATTGGCGTTTGCTAAGCCAGCGGATGTGAAGGTTAACATTTTATTTAAACTTTTGGTAGAAGTACAACTGTGTTTGCATGGCCGCAACAAAGGATTCGAACTCGGTGAAGTGAAAACACAGGACAAAAAACCGTCGTCTGCAGCAGGCTTTACTCGTTCAAATGCTTTGTTCCGCTCTTGTCAACACAACTCCGTGTCTAGCATAAAAATTACGGAAGCATTGGCGGTCAAACAAGCTCGCTTTGCAACTAGGAGCCACTAGTAAAGTTCCCAAGAAAACTAACTAGAATTAACTCAGTCAATAACAGTTTTACCAATTTATGGCTGTGAGAACTAATTACGGTAATTACGAGTAAATACATGTACGCAAAGAACTATATATTTGTTGGTACTCGCTAACAAATGTGTTAGTTTGAAGCTTTTGGATAGTTTAACTAAAAATATCTCTGTAGGTGCGTGCATGCTTCACAAATCCGAATGTTAAGTTGTGTTCTAACAACCACAACTGCGCGTATAAAAATAGTGTGCTAAAAAATTAACCGTGCCATCAGCTGGCTGAACAAGTATCACTATTAAAGTGCCAGATTTTTTTTTCGGGATGCATAAAATTTACTCAGAGGCAGAAAACCAGAAAAAAGGTAGGGCAGAACACTATGGTGTTAACCGACCTAAGGCCATAGATATAGAGTAAGCCCAATATGAGTGTAATCGCTTTTTTAGGGCTATCCGATGCTAGCTGGTCGTTATTTACTACCAGGTTTGGGTTAAATGTTTATGAATTTCTGCATACGGTAGCAGGAAGTACCATTGTGCCCATGGCTAAGCTGCCAGAAAGGTATCCGATGGCGTAACACAAACAAATGTGTGAGGTTACATATGCTCAGCTCAACGCCAGGAGAGGTTGACTACGCTGATTGGCTGACTCGAGCTTTTACGTCACAAATTTGTTAGTTTACGTTTCGCGTTTGGATAACCTTATAGTGGAGTAGATATGACCCACATTTTGGTATTACTGTCAAGTTGGGTATATATGCAATTGTTTTGCTGAAAGTAGCTGTATAGGGTGTCTACTTTAATAATTTGGCGGGTGCCACTTTGGCACCTTTGGGCAATTTCTTTATTGACGTCATAAGCCACGCCCACCTTTTCACATACATCTTCACTGTGACTTATCTAGTTCTTGGAAAAATCATATCGTGTTTGGTATCGAATTAAAGCTTATGGCCAATAGAATGTGAATATAAAAGTTAAAAGAGATAAAACACATGTAAAAATCCCTTATAGGTCATTTAAGGTCATACAAGGTCAAAGATGTCGTAAATTTAACAGGATTTTAAATTACATGTGTGGCATATTATGCTTGGAGTCTAATCGAATCCATTTATTGTATGAAATGAAACTATATGGTTCTTGAAAGTTTGCTATAAAATAGATCACTTCAAGAAGATCGCACTCATACAAATGTAAACGTATTACCTGCAGGTTCCGTTATTAAATGATATTCAAGATAGAGATATAGAGCAACATACAGTATGGCTTCTGAAGCTAAAGTGCACATTGTCTGAAGCAATTATCACACACACTGAAAGAAAATCAATATTTTGCACCATACCTCTCTGTTTTCTTATCAACACGACTCTTGTTTTCTTAAGGCTCATCCAATTCTTCTTCCTCATCAGTCTCGACGGCACATTCGCACAGTGTTCTTTCACTTCACAGCTGCAGTATGAAGTAAGTTCATGATGTGTCAGCTGATCGGCAGTTACAATTAGCCCAGGAACACGGTGGCACAGACTTGCATCCTTAAGTAACGAGTGATAATAATATCTGGGCAGCCTTAACTGTGCCATGAACAGAGGATTTACTTATCTCTTTTTGATCCAAGCACGGAAAAGTTTGTTGTAGACTTTTCATTCTGATGGGATGCTCTTAAAATTAGCTCTTGGAGACGAGCACGTGCGACATTCTCTATTGCTGGCTTGTCAGTAGAAGGTAGACTCTTGACCTTTGGATGCTCTTTCATTTTACTAAATATTCTCAATCTCACATTGTTGAGAGGTTCAGCTATCTTTCCGCAGTGCAAGAGGAGAAAGTCCATTTTAGTTTTCCTCTAGTCCACTTCTTTTGCATCGGGCTTAGTAAATACGTATAGAATAAGATTTAATTCCAACAGCAAGTTAAAAGCAGCAATCTTGCCCTTGCTAAATGGATAGGTTACAGTATCGCAACCTGATGAAGCACGCGCAGCCATGCTCAAAGTACTTGTCTCCTAGCTTCAAAACCCTAACTTTGATACTACTTTTTCATTGTTATTCCTTGTGAAAACAAGTGAAGCAGATTTGTAAATCCAAACAAGGACCACAAGTAGCTAAAACATGCCGAAGTCGTGAGCGAGAATCGGTATATACATTTAGCCTCATGTTAGTGCCACTATGTTTCAGGGTAAATTGTAGTTACCTCTCAGCTAACACATCATGAAGTTACTTCATACTGCAGCTGTGAAGCGAAAGAACACTGTGTAAATCTGCACACAAAGAAAACTGAACATGCAGTCCAGACTGATGAGGAAGAACTGGACAAGCCTCGAGAAAAAGCGGAATTGGAGCACCAGCTTAGGTATAGGAGACATGAAAACAGTAATACATGATGTAAAATGTTGAATTTATTGTATTAGTGCCTATATGTTGAGTACTTGTATCAAACATGTAAGCTTGTTTTTCACAAGCCCTGTTCTAGGTGTCTCTATCTTGAATTACCATCGAATACTGGAAGCTAGAGCTAGTACACTGTTTACATTTGTATGACCTCAACATTCTTGAAGGGATCTTATTTGCAGTGAGCAATTCAAAAAACAAATATTTTTGTTAGGTACTCTAAAATTATTCGATTGACGCCGAGCATGATATGCCACATGTTTAATTTAAAGTCATGAAAAATTAAAGATCTCATTTGATCTTGTATGACCTTTAATGACCTATAAGTGACCTCTACTTGCGGTTTATCTTTTCGACTTTTATATTTTCCTTCTATTTGCCATAAGCTTTTATTTCATACCCAAATTCTAAAAACTACTTAAGTGATAATAAAGATGTATTTGAAAAGGTGGGCGTGGCTTATGGCGTCAATAAAAAAATTCCCAAAGGTGCCAAGGTGGGACCCATCGAATTCTTAAAGTAGACACCCTATACTACAACTTTCAGCAAAGACATTGCATATACTGTATACCCAACTTGACGGTTCTGCTATGTTTCTACCTAACGAGTATGTTAGAACTGCCATGAGTGCGCCTCAGTAGCAAGTGGGACAGCAATGGAAGCGTTGCTCAACAATATATAAAAAATGCACTCCGGTTAGTGCATGAGACCTGTTCTCTCATGATTTTTTATTTATTCTTTTTTTCGGCACTGACGCGCAGCGGTCGGTAGCTAAGCAAGATTGGGAGACCGGGTTAGCTTGACACTGGCCGGCAAGCGGTGTCGGCATAGGCAACAGTTTCTTAATATCTAAATAAATAAACAGCCGTTTTAAGCCTCCTGTAACGAAATTTACTCATTGATAATTATTCAAGATCATCTGTGAGACAAGGAAAAGTATAGTAATTATTTTATTGAGGAATATACTGTACCGTTCATGGCACATGACACAACCCTTTCACTACTGACAGTACCTTCACATACTTTTAACAATGCAGATAATTACGGAAAGCAGAGAGCAGATATCTTCCACTACAAGTAAAAATATTTTCTAAAAGGAAATGAAAATCGTTAGTTAGGAATTAGCCCTTTCATGAGTTGATCTTGACCGTTGCAAAGGATTTTCAGTGGGAATGTGAAATTCAGTAACTAATTGTCGATACTTTTTCTGCACCAGAATACAGGTAACTGCTATGAAAGCCTAGTTCTCGAGGGCAAAGCATGAACAGCAGAAGTTGTTAAGTTTAATTTGTATTCAAAGCGCTGATTAGAATGTGGTCGGCCGGTTGGAGCAACTGTGAGATGGTCTGCTTTTCGGACACCGAAGACCCGCTCCGGGCTGCTTGCCGGTCTCATCCAAGGTCGCCCACTGCAGCTGGCCGGCTCCTATAACTACTATGTGTCTGCCCTGCATGGAGCAGCTCTAGCTAGTACAATCATCGTCGGTCAGTTTAGAACAATCGGATCAGTGTCAGTAGATTAAAGATCAGTCTAGGTATTTCCAGCAGGTTGTAGAGGAATCTGTTCATGCTCAGGCTATACTAATTCCATTCAATTATTCTGAGTAGGTAACCGATTAATCCGGTCTTACTCTAATTACTCTCAGTAAAATCTATGATCATAAATCAATCCAAATTCTATAAGCTGCCCAACTAGGCAACTACGAATGTTACAGCCCAACATGCTGGTAGATAGTACAAGATATTATTCGAACTGGGACTCTACTTTAGCCATGGCTCCGAGACAATTATTGCTCTACCGCAGATGCATAAGAAGAATTTAAAGATTCAGGGCTCCATAGAGACAGCCGTCACACTTCCAAGTTTTATTGTTCCACATTGGCAGCACTTTTAGATTTATCTCTAAGTAAGGAGTTGTCTCACTTCTACATCTTATTGCTTGATACAAGCTGAACAAGCACTGGAAAAAGTAGGACTCCATATAGGCACCTATCACAACTCTACACCTTTTCACCTTATAGAGGCGGAACGAGAACTTGAAAAAGTAGCACTCCATACGTAAGCAGCCGTCACAGCTGCACGACCTATTGCTATATACAGATAGAAACAAAAATTCAGCAATTGAAGACTCCATGTTGGCAGCCGCCACAGCTGCAAGACATAGGACTCCATTGACGCTTCAGTCCTTCACCAGTCACAACACCTAATGCACAGGTAGCAATAGCGTAGCCCCAAATTACACACGCGACGCAGCGTTCCCATTCATAGGCTGTTAGTTCCCGGTAATCTGCTCGCGACATGACTTTGCCCTGTTCAACTCAGTCAACATTGCAGGGGCGAACCTAATGGGCGGATCGGAACGTTGCTGCGTCCGGAGTTTTGTCTTCCGGGATCAGCCGCCATTGCTTCAGATTGAGTTCCACAGCCGTCAAGTTTCATTTGAAAATTTATGCTTTATAGGCTCATATCTAAATTGTCAAGGACTTATCCAGTAGTTAACTCTTCATAGTCATACTGAAAAATTAAGTTTTTAGGGCTAACACTATGTGGCATTTGATCAATAATTATAATTGGTCACCTACTCACAGTGACATCTCTGTTATGATAAATTTATCCATATCTTTTAAAGGGACAAATCAAATCTAGACAAGGGTCTGATTGGATTTACAATTTAAATATAAACTTACCGTTCCAGAAACATCTCTGTGTGTAGGGCATCAAAACGTTATAAAGATAGGTTTTAATTACAAAATAATATGCGCTGTGATAGAAAGAGACAATACCACATTCTTTTTGGTTTATTTGAAAAAACGTCAGTCATATTTAAAACGCTGTATGGTGAGGAATTTAGCCTCTATTCTTTACGATGTCTTATAATTTTTTACTTTACTTCAATCCACTGAAGAGAGACGAAAGTGGTGCTGTATTAGCAACAATTAGGGCCTCGCAAGTAATGTATTTACAGGGTTCAGAGCTTCTAAAACGCTTGTCGCAGAAGATATGCCGTGTTGCGGGCCGTGGGTTTCCGTAAAGATGCAGATTTAATTTGTAGTTCTTTAGAGCCATTTTGTCTCATATCTTCGTCTCTCCGTGTCAAATTTTTATATATATTATGACTCATATTCGGTACCTGGCATGAGGTATTGCAGTTCGCGGCACACGCTCTGAAGACACGCTAACTCATGGTACCGATAGTTTTATAATAGTTTATTGGAATAATTTCTGTGCAGATAGCTTAAAAGCGATGATTAAATCAAATTTGCTACAATCGTATAGCAGGTAAAATGTTTCAAGCCCACTGATTAGTCGTATGCTATTTGGAACATCAATTGAGTAGTAGAACACACCTCCACCTTACTAAGACATAACGTATAATACTACAGTGGGTTATTCGAGCCACACAGAGATCTAAAATAGTTCAGAGAAGAAGAAAGAAGGGAAACAGAGCATATCAGGAGATCCTTGAGACCCAGTCCCAGCTCGGGTCCTCACACCTCACACGCCCGTGCGGACCGTAACAGCGCGACGGGAAAGAAGAGGAGAAAAGCCGTCACCAGCAGAGGCGCCGATGAAGACGGAGGCAGAGCAGGCCCGTAACGCGGTGTAGGAAACACAAGACCAAGGGCCCAGCTCCGACAGCCTCAAGGGCCTTCCCGCAGTGCACGATATCGGACGTGCGAGCCTAACTAACAAGCCCCAAGGCCTACGGACAGTCCTCAGCACTCCTCAGAGGGACGTAAGGTAGAACATGCACATCTGCTGAATTAACCAAAACTTCTTTTAGTTTTAAAGTAACACTTGCTACCAATAACACTTTTCATGCTGACATTTCCTACCGATAGCATTAGTACCAGGTCATAATAATAAAATGAAATATCTAAAAGCAAAAACTATGTTTATCCCATTGAAGTGTCAGAGGTCTTATAACCGCGAATGGACTATAATCTGATTGGAACTACGGTACCTTTTTATTTGTACTTTCTAACACTATTCATGGAAAATTTTTTGACAACCCAATAGAAATTTTTGGTCCCCATGGGTATCGTCGGAACTGAAATAGTAGCATTCATTCCCAATTTCTTCTCTGTGTCGTACCCAATGTCCCCTCGCGCTCAGAGTGCCAGCCTTTGGCATTTGCTATGTTGATCTCCGCTGACATTTTAGGCGTGAGGTCAGCTTCATTTTTAAAACATTTTTTTTGTGTGTGTGAAGATTATTAGCTCATCTGCCTGCTGGCGTGTGTTCTTCTTCAGTTCCTTGCATAGAATATACAGTGCTTGGCTGAGAAGTCTGTAGTAGTTTGGAAAATTAGCATGATCAGCATTTTCTAGTAGAATGTTTAATTTTGAAGAAACTACTTCTGCAAGAAAGGAGAAAACATTTCAGCTTAGAGGAATGGGATTCCTGAGCCATTTTGTGCAAGAGAGATGGGTATACAGCTGAAGACGATACTTGTACAATGTACATATATCTGTATATATGTGCTCAGCTAAAGTTTTAAGCTGAGGGATTAAATTTTTGCCTTGCTTTGGATTCTACCCATTTATCAATGCTGCTCCAAAGATAACGTAAATATTTATTTATTTTATTAAGTACTTTAAGCCTCATTTCCCCAACATAGGCAATTTCACTAAGGATGAAACAATGGACACCCTGGAGCAATTAACAGATTAAATTTCAAGCAAGCATGAATTATTTTCTGCTTAATAAGAAAAGGATCATATCGCTAGAATTACTCTCAAATTTCCTCAGAATTTATAGCAATTATTTTTCGCCCATTGTACATAACTCTTCATAACTTCGCAACAATTTACGACTTTATATTACCGTTTTTGTGAGCCCATCAGTTTGTAGATATTCCTTTTGGTGCACTGTTTTATTGCCTTCCCTGTTATATGTGCGGCAAACTAACCTCGCCTGATGTATTGCCTTCATAAAAGTACAGTGAACGTTTTGCTAATCTTCCTCATAACCTTTGGTCGTCTGCTTGTATGCTTGCTTGCTTGCTTGCTTGCACATTCTTCACGCGTTGTGCCTGAAATTGAAGGCCAAAATTGTAACGTTGTTTTGTGGCTCTACCTATATGAATGAGACAAGAGACTTGCTTTCATGGAAGCTTTAATTTTTAAAGTATGGGAGTAAACCGTAAATTATAATTTTCAGGGCTTGCACATTTCCAGACCTTTTCCCTCAAACTGAAGGCCAAAATCACACATTCTTTACTTAATGTAGTGTATAAAAGTGGCAGCAGTATTGCTTTAGCCGAGGTTTTAATTTTATGCCCCTACAGGTTTTTCTTTTTGACGTTTCAGTTCTATCTTGGAGCAGTAGCTACCTACATACAGATGCTGTGAACATTCCAGAATCGCTTTCCAGGAATAAATGCAGCTAACTTTCGTGAGATGATCATTCCAGCTTGCAAAAATTACAGCTGCGGGTATAAATTTTTTATTTTTCTATTTTTTCCATTTTTTTATATTTTATTGGCCAATATATTATTTTTTTATATTTTATTGGCCAATATATTGCTAATTCTTAAATGAGAAATTACTTTATACTACAACTGGTCTAGATGAGAATGTACACCTTCCCTCTTTCACAGTGCAAACTCGTCTTTTTTTAACTACTTATTCTTACCGCTCCGGAATTTCGTCAGTGTTCTGCATAGATCTCAAGGGGTAGACCACTATCCCTCTCCTACAGCTGGGCTCTGCTACTTGCGATTACTCATAACTATTCCTAATATCGTAAATGGCCGAAATCATGATAGCCTGCTATCTCAGTTCATAGGGAAAGATTTCATCTGGTAAGTCAAAGGAATTCCTCAGCTTTCCTTACTTACCAATCTACCATGAGTAAATTTGGCAAAGACACGAATAACCCACTACCTCTTTTTTACAGTGGTACTGTTTTGTACACTGCATTTTCAAAATTTTCAATATATTTCATGAACTATCTAAATTAGAATAAACAATAAACCCTTTATCTCAATCGTTGCTGTTAATTTCTTATTTACAGATTTAGGACTTTCTATAATTTTGTAATAGTCTAGATAACAACTGACCACAATTCTTTTATCACAACGGTAGCTAATTTTTCATTTAGTGCATATTCAGAACTTTCTTAAGTTTCTTGGAGTAGATCATAATAAACCACAATACTGCTGTTACAGCGCGCAGTTATTTTCGTAATTACACTTTCGGAACATTCAATTCATTTCTAAAATAATCTGGACCAGAGTAAACCATATTCTTTTGTCCTGTCTGCCACTAGTTCCGTAATTAATGTACATTCAGAGCTTTCTCTTATTTCTGAAAGAATCCAGCTCAAGACAGACCACTATTCCTTCTCGCCCTTCAACTATGATCCGGATGATAGCATGGCAAATGGAAGGAGGTGTGTGTGGATGCAGAGCCACAGCCAAGGATGTCGAGGCGTCTGCTGCTGCTCCTTATAGGTCACATCCTGTTGGCAGCTCCCACCTGTGACTGATATACATAGGTACCTGCGGCCTTCGGTGGCATATCGTTTCCCGTCTAGAATAGGTACTCGTGTTACGATTTACATAACGTTGAGTTAAAGCATGACTAAGGGAAATCTTGGACTGTACAGTACACGTTCGTCTCTTAATTATTGTGTGCTAATCACAGATGAGTTGAAAACTAGCTTATAATTTTGAGAAGTGATGCACTATTTCCGAAATAGAATAGGAATAAAAATTAAAAATACAAGAGTATCGGTTAAGAAATTTGTGATATATATATATTTTTGTGTGTCATACGCTTCATTTTCCCATAACCTGCAGTAATAATCATTTGTGCTTGAAACTGGTAAAATTGATTATTAGCTCAACGCGTCGTTTTTATCTTACATTCGCATACTAACAAAAAAAAAATGAACCATCCCGTTTTCACTGATTAGCAAATTATGTTACGTGCAGGGTAGTTACTAATACATACAAATAACTTTACTCCAGCTGAAAAAATTGGAAACTGGGTTAGCCAATAGATACGCTTAGATTTTTCATCCTGGTAGACCAACATTTTATAATCTAAATCGCCCAGTGTAACATAGGCTACCCGAAGCTAAAAACAACCCGGAGTCTGTTACTATATCATGTACGTTCTATTTGTACGCGACTTAGCTCTTTTATACAGATTGCTTTAATGTTCAACATGTACAGTTGTGTGCCAAGTGTTGCAATCCCCTCTTAGAACTCCGGACGCAAATTAGGGTAATTCCCTTTTGTAATTTCCCCATTACTCGCTTCTTTCTATCTTCCTATTCCATTGTTTTCTGCAGCGTAAACAGAGAATTATGCACGCTAATTAAGTCACTAATCACAAACAATTCT
>LQNS02278097.1:31900164-31913466 GCA_001587735.2 Parhyale hawaiensis | reverse complement strand
GCTTCTCGTACTTCAATAGTTTACTCTAGCGTTTCATCTTTAGCAGGAAGCATCACGATTTCAGTTGCGCCAGATGAGGGATTTAAGTTTTACACATGCGATTTTTCCACATCGTTTTTTAGCCCAGAGTATTAAGAATAAACTGCGGCATCGCGAAGCAAACAGGGCCAATATGTGTGAAACTATTCAATATGTCACCAGTGTGCGTATCTCTTTTCTAGCTCCATGGTGCCCCGTGAGTCAACTTCATGCTTGAGGCGTATCATTGGACATCAATTCCTTTTTCTTTTTCTTTTTTTTTTAACAGAACATTAACTTAAGTACAACATCATCCTGACAGTTTGAACGTTTAAAAACTTTCACATGCCATCAATTCTACATCATTAGGGCATAGCATCGAAACAGGGACAGCAGCATTACCCTGCGTCGGGCCAATGTATGATGCTTTGCACACGTCATAAATTCCAGCTGTTTGTTTGGCCACAGCATCCAAACTGTGCCTGCACGCAACGCCAAGCTGTGGGCCAATGTCTGCAGCTCTGTACACTGCAATTATTCTTCTCTCGGGCAGTCAGTTGAGCGGATAACCTTCAGGTAATGTTCTGTCATGGCTGCTACGCACGGGGGAATCAAATCTCATCAGCCCGTAATTAGTCTTCGAGAGCGTAAAAAAAACTTATCGAGCACACGCGATCCGCTACAGGAGATTGTACTCCAGCTGTTTCCTGCATATCTCAGCTTTGTCTTGCCCTCTTTTTATTTAATTACTTGTGGAGCTTCGACGTTAATTAAGATAATGATGAGTCTGGAATTATAATGACAATCATTAGAGTTTAGGTATTGGTTTTAATCTGTTGCTATGGTAATAAATGGGCCAATAGTGCATACAGAGATGGACCAAAATGAGATGGCTTAGGAAGCAAAATTGTTGAAGAAGTAGTAGTATTACGCATACTTAAAATTATAAAAGATTATATGTTTCGTCCAGTTGCCTTGCTTTTTCACAGCTCTTATCAACCGGCAAATTTGCGTCAGTAACGTTCACTTCACTTCAAAATTACATATTTAACTTTAATTGTCTGTAATGTTATTGTCGTTAAATTTGCATTAATCTCCCAGCCGGGCAGCCCGAATTGAACTTTACTTTCTACTTCCACCCAAATTTATTTAAAAAAATTGTTGACAAAATCAAGCAGCCTTGAAAACATCGTTTCAACTGTCAGTCAACTTTGAGCTTGACAATCGATTTTATTCTGCGCTTGCCCAAATATTTCTTGCAAAATTACGCTATCATATACATCTTTTTGGAGTGTTAGTGTGATTTTCTAGCGGCCTTCAAGTTTTGAAGGTCGACAGTAAATCGCACTTGCATCACTATAGTTATTACTGCCAAATCAGTTCATCTCATAAAACATAACGTAAATTTTTAAACGGCCTTCCATTTTTGCTTCCCTTGCTGAGTTTCCTATGCTCTAATTTCTTTACAAATCTCCCTTACAAAATTAGGGATGGGCGGTTAGCCGCACTTTTCAGTTGACCTCCCGTTGAAACAGCTCATTTTAAGATGCACTTGCGCTAGTACTTATTTTCAAATTCCGCAGGCAAATCTGTTTTGCCTGTCAGAATATTGCCGTAATTTTCAATCGACTTCCCTATACATCGACGGCTGGTCTAAACCCTCGTATTTCGCATAGACTGCAGTTCCTTATGAGGATCCGATGCATCAGATAACATGTCGAGCACCTTTGGAGGGTAGGTTAATTTTTCGACAACACATCGTAAAAGACGCGGCAAAGAAGTCGTAAAGCACTTTGATGTAGCGTCTGCACGTCACGCAGCCATTATGCTGGTCGTGATACCATTCTATGATGATCGGGTTAGTTGCTTTGATATTGTGCAAGCAAAGGTTACAAGATCGATTGTTAAACAAGGGCGTTGATGGAGCACACTTGCAGGCTGGTGAGGACGTTTGGGGTCGTGAGAGTCGAGACGGGAAATTTAGGGCTTTGAGGAATCTTTGACAAGGCTGTCGTGAATGTAAAGTTTATGATTTTATAGTGTGTGCCAAGACAGTGCAAGTCTTAAATAAAGATACAAACTTGAAAAATACGGTGACTGGGAATTTCCTCAAGCCCCTTAAAGTAACTTATGTTAAGCCGTCCACAATATTGCTATTAACGGTGCATAAAAGAGGAATTTACTTTATTCATTAACGCAATTTTCCCCAATAGAGGATTTAAGGCGCATTTGACAAGGACGCCGTGAATATAAAGTAAGTTTGTGTTTGTGTTTTTTGCTGCCTGTGTTAGAGTATTGCTCCCCGGTCTGGGCTTCAGCTGCTGATACTCACTTACGTCTGTTGGACCGACTTGTTAGTTCAGCCAGTTGGCTATGTGCTGATAATGATCTGGTGAACCTGTTCCACAGAAGAGGAGTAGCTGAGCTATGTATGTTTTATAAAGTGTACAATAATGAGAGGCATTGGTTGTATTCTTCTCTCCCTGCCCTCAAGGTTTTTGGGAGAGAGACTCGATCTGCGTGCGGAGCGCACTCTTTCACTTTGGAGGCTGTCAGGTGTCGAACTAATCAGTTCTGTCGGTTCTGCGTGCCCTGGTCGGCTAAAGTTTGGAATTTGTTGCCTGCATCGGCTTATGGTCGTGTTGGCCTGCAGGCTTTTAAGTCGGCTGCGAATGGTTTTTTGCTGGATTTCCTTTAGCAGCGTTTTGGGCTTCACGGTGTTGCAAATGCTTCATTTGGGTTGTATTACCTGTCCGTGGGAGCTCAAGCGTGAAATTTTAATAATAATAATAATTTCAATATATGCTAAAGCACTGCTGCTGTTTAACAAAAGCAAACATAGAGCATCGATGAAATGGAATGCATTAATTCACAATGGTCAAAGGAAGTGAGGCGTGTTTAGATGACTTGCTCTTGTGAAACTACTGAACAATGTGTAAGCCTTTAGTCTATTTATGCTACTAATTGAAATACTGCGTAAAGAAAATGCATCTAATGTGGATACCTGAATAGAAAAACAGTAGGCGAGTTGCTTATAGACTACATATATGAGCAACATGATAGAAAGGAGAACTGATAAATATGTAGGGGCTGGTTAATCTCAGGAAATATATTCTACAAAATTTCGTTTTACAGTAAACTCCTTCCCTCACAGACTATACTCAGTGGAATTCAGATATCCCTTTTACCTTGTATATAGTAATTGGAACTGTATTTTCAAGCATAACTGATCACGTTACGCACCAGTCACAAGGTTTTATAGCTTTGATTTTTATATTTTGTATTTATAGCTTCAGTTTCCCTAGGCATCGCCTTATTGCTGACATAATCTCAAGGTTAATGTATGGTTTGGTCGTGGCGTGATATACTGATGGGACCCGCTATCCCTTGCTCGTCTTGCAGGCGAATTCTATCACTCAGATCGATCGATATTACTGATTGAAGGATGCGACGTGGTTTGAAAAAATGCACTAGGATAGATCGTGGGAAATTATATCAGTATGGTCTGCGGAAAATATAGTGTCGACGAAAGGAAATAATTTGTAACTCTTCCATGATTGACTTAATCTTATCTCTGCCTTGGCAAGGATACTGCTTTGTACATGTCAGAAATGGTACACTGTGTATATCAAATGGTTCATGTACAGGATGGATAGTGATAATATGTAGAAGTTCTGGCGGAAGGAAATTTGGACTGGAAAAATAAGTAATGATTTTATCTGCATCAGTTCCCAGTGTGGGAAATATAGACTGGAAGCTATATCCAGGACGTATAATATTTTTCATATTTCCAAATACACGGTCCTTCATCCCTGAACAATTGAATTAATTTTGACTGTGAGAAATATTTCGAGGGATTAGAGCCAGAAGTGGCTATATCCATTTTTGGTGAAATTGGATTTCTTTCACCACTTGGGTGCCTGCGAGGCATATTTTTACTGTCACGGGTGTCTATGCCATATATCTTACGTAAGAAGATATATGGCATGAAAAGAAATGGCATCGACACCCGTGACACGAAAAATATACCTCACGGGCACCCAATTGGTGAAAGGAACCCGATTTCTCCAAAAATGGGCATAGCTACTTCTGGCTCCGAGCCCTCGATTTATAGTGTAAGCAGAGAAATATTTTCACTAAATGAAGATACATTATTAAAAACTGTCATTTCCTTCTGAGGGAAGTTTATTTTAACAAGAAAAGAGATGTTTGGTGTACCTGCATTCCATACTATGATAGAAGTGCTGACTTTTTTATTATTATTTTTTTTTTGGCGGGGCTGTCAGTCGTACTGTATGATTGGTGAGAGTTAAATGCGCAGCCCAAAAGCTGGAGTGAACTGTTTCAAAAGAGCTCCGTTTTGTCATCAGTTTTTTTAGTGAATGCGTTCTAATAATAGAAACGAAACTCGCCAGTTAGCCAATCATTCTGAATAAGCTATTCCTCCACTAACGGCTGTTGTAGATATTTTATTAATTATCATCCGCGAACAAAGTGAGAGAGGTGATAATGTTTTCGTTGAAGATTGAAGCATATATATATTTGTATATATGTCTGTCCATCCAATAAGTGGTCGAAGGAGCCGAGCAATCTTCATATTTTTTTGTAGAGAGTTGGGTGGGTTGACCTAGATGTGACCTATGGAAAAAATTAACCTATCTGGCCATAAAAAAAGACAGGGCTGAATTTTCTCCACCGTGGCGAATTTGTATCCACCGAGGCAGATCGTCTGGAAAACGGGGCGTTCTATTTTTTTCCTATGTTATTATTGAAGAGCTAATCTCTGGGAAGGAATGGGGCTGTGCCCTAGCCTCGTTCATCAAAAATGACTTCGTTGAATTTGTTCCCTACCGCGGGTGATGGTCTTACGCCACAGAGGCTATCTAGTATTGTTATTATAGTCAATTATGAATCGCAGAAGGTGTTCCTATGTACAAAGCCCTAAGAACAAACCTGCTTCGATACTTGAGCAGTTCTTTTTTTATTTTTTGTTAGGTTAATGGAGTATAAAGACCAGTTATTATCAGAGTTAGGCGCTTGCATACTCTTTCGGCCCAGCGGCATGAGTAGAAAATTGTCACAGACCTGCGTCCTTTTCTACTCTTGAGGCTGATCTTTAAGTGCCGTGAGTGCTCGAATTTGGCAACCAAATGAGTAAAGGATATATCTCTCACTACAATAGAAATATTCGTTCTAACTTTGGTCAAAGTTGTATAAGTAACTGCAGCAATTAACTCCGCACTGCATGTTTTATCACGCATGATACGAACGTACCTATTAAGTGTCCATCTTCCGATAAAGGCAAGACTATGGACTTCATTTTGTCTCTCTTGTAAGTTTCACACTATGAAGGCGCGTATCATGTACGTACAATAAACTATTATATGAAAGGCTATCTAGTGGAGATTATTATCTTTGCTATAATTATACCCGCGGTTTAACCACCTTTAGCCCACTAGTGATCTGCTCACCGAAGAACAACTGAAGATCGCCAGGGACATATTTCATGGCCCTCACCATAAAAATCACTTATAATGGGGGTCAATTGAAAAGATTTTCTTATTTTTTTTTCATTCTCGTGTCTATTGTTGGCAGCTGCCATTAAATAAAGTTTTATTCCTGAGATCACAGTCGCACATTCCATTCTCATTGTGCCGTTCTTCTTCCTTTCTCGTGAAATGTCAAGAGTTGCGTGGATACACTCAGTATCCAGTCCCCTTATTTCCGCCATCAACGAGAGCAAGTTCCCTTTCTTGATAGAAGAATGCTGTGTCAGAGCCAAGGCCGCGCCATATGCTGGAGACGTCGCCGCAAGTGCAGCTCGACCCGTTGACGTACGGATAGGTCCCGTCTCTCTCACGGTGTCTCACGTGACGAACTGGGGTGTCAAACTTCACCTGTTGGCTTAAGGCGGGTTCACACTACAGTTAAATAAACTTGCTTCCTAAACTTAGCATCCAAATGCGTTGGTGTGTTCGTGTATAAGTAAACAGATGATAAGTGAAAGGCATTTTAAATCCTGATACACTCTGAATTTGAAGAGATATCGAAAAGTTTAAGCAGCACTTGCTATGTTAACAGACTTAACGGCCTGAATTGCAGTAACTAGTTTGGCAGACGCACATTTGTGTTTACAAGAACACTCGGAGATATCCAGGCTCTGCGTTACGAGAAGATGTTCACTTAATAATGCGTAGCCCAGTCATGGGATTTCTGACGATTTTGTATCACTATGTTCAGTTGAAGCTTCGTCAATTACTTGGGATTCCGATATCACAATGACAACTAGAGCACTCTGAGGGCGCATACCTCCGTCAAGCAAGGCAACTGTAAAGAAAAATGTAAATTGATTCTGAGACCATGATTTCTTTGTATCAACACCGAAATCTAATCATTTGTGCTCTTCAATAGTGTTAACAACTTCAGTAACTTTTTAAAGATTCGTTCTTAACTTTTTGAGTTATGCTGCTAACAAGTATACAAACGAAGAAACCAATCTTCACCAAAATTAAATCATTTATGTCTTTTAACATTACTAACAACTCCTATGAATTTCATAAAGATCCATTGAATATTTTTTTAATTATTGTGCTAAAAAGCATAAAAAAACAGTGACAAACGAACGAACAAACGGATAATTAGAAAAATTTGGTCATTTACTTTTTGTAATATACCTACCTAACACCACATGTAAATTTCATAAAAAATCCGTTCATAACTTTTTGAGTTATATCATTGAGAATAATGTGGCAGACAAACAAACGGATGGACGAATATTCACCAAAAGTTAATCACCTGTTCCTCGTAACTTACCTAACAATTGTGTCAGCCTCAGTTTACCTGGCCTGAAGCGTACGATCGTGCGAGCCGCACCCTGATGCTCATCTATAAATACGAGTCTCAGACTTGTAAATTTCGTCCAAATCCGTCCATAACTTTTTAAGTTATCTTGATGATAGACAAAGAGACAGACAGACAGACAAACCCGACGAAAACATAACCTACTTAGCAGAGGTAATTACTGTGCATGCCGAAAAGGAATCATAAATATGAGTAGCAATTTTGCGATCATAACCCTTAGGCCCTCAGCAGCGCCGCCAGGGGATTCAAAAGGCTAACTCCACTTCTTGCTAGGCCTTCGAGACGTCCATCTTCTATACTTCCTTTTCTTCCTTCCATTTCCACGCTCCTGCTCACGCTGCTTCGTTCTACACTTTCTCTTTTTCCCTACTTGCTACATGCATGTGTCTAAACCTGCGTGGGGATACCCTCATGCATGGGTTCCACGTTTCTATCAACATACTGTATGTCCCTTTCTCTGCCTCTCTTTGAACACCCATCTTTGTTGTGCTTAAAGTAATGTATACAATATCAATAGGCCCACATTTTATGAACTTGTCAGCCCGCCCAGTGCGCACTCAGAATCATTGTATAGCACTACATAAATTTATCTTCCTTTATCTGTACCATTTACAAAGAGCGAAAGCTGCGAAATGGATCTTTAATTACAAATAACTTTTCGAAAAAACTGCATGAGCTAAAACAGATCAATTTTTTATGAGGGAGGTATTTATGCTGGAAGTTATTCCCGAAGAGATTCAAAGGCTAAAATTTTTTGTACAAGATATTGTAAAATTTCGTCAAGGTTGTCCCTTTTGGGCAGTAAGAGGAAAACATGGACGTCTTACTTCGACTTCATATTAACTTTTTTCATATTAAAAAATAATTTTTTTCATCCCTTGACTAGTACAACACGCATTGCCTAGATTTATGTATTATTTTATTGTGAACGATAGTGCAAAGGTGATTTTTATTATTGGCAAAAATGCGGAAATTCTTTTATCTGCTCTAACCAAATAGTCACTTTGTTGTTGATAAGGTTCTGTTTTATTGTTCAGAAAGCGATCTTTTGTATCGTTTCAGGAATATAAACCACCCTTTAATTACAGAGCGCGACAGATAGGTACCTCTTTGTTCTTATCTCCCCTATCGTAAGCGCTACGCATCCCCATCTATTAGGGGATTCTTCAGATAAGATCTTACCACATAACTCCTAGCAGCTTATCTCTTTTGCTTGCTATGAAATGCAAGCGACGAGCGCGTACAATACAAGGAGCGTTAGGTCACGTGTCGCTATAGTTATTTGGCGATGGTATGTGTAGCTGAAAATACATGAGTTATAGACCTTAGTAACAGCTGTAAATTTATGTCTCAGTACAACATTTCGCTTTTGTTTCTAAGAAATGAAAGATCAACTAGTACAATACAAGGAGCATTTGGTCACGGGTCGCTATGTATGTGTATTTGGTTATGGTATGTGCAGCTGACAGTTTAAGAGTTTTGTATAAGTTTGCCTTAGTAAAAGTGTTGTTTTTTCGCTTAAGCAATCTCTATCCATGTATTTTCCTTGTGCGCGGCCACCAATATTTGTGACTGGGCCTAATCTCTAGTTTGAACTTTGGCTACTTTGTACTTGAAAGCGTATTTGTGAACCCATTGTGTTCTTAATAAAAGAAATTTTTATTTATTTTTATTATTTCGCTATCGCTTTCGGAGCTATGTATGCTACCGTCAGTCGTTTACAACACAACTAGCTTTTAGTTACCTGTCGCTATGGGCATGTGGCGACGGTAAGTGTGTAGTTAAAAATCCTTGGTATAAATCCAGGAGTTTCCACTTAGTGGCGGCACTCCATTTCGCATAGCAAAGTTTCGTATTGCTTGTCATGAGAAACCTGTGACTCATGTTCAGTATTATAATTAGTCTTGCCTCGTGAACATTTGAGCATATTGAATGAGGACGTGAGTAGCAAAACTTTGTGTAGTGATGCCACTGTACCCAAGCTACATATATCTCCCAAAGTAACTACGTATTACGCTTGCTTGCGGGGGAATACCTGATACAGTCACGCACGATACAATTTGCTCGCCCTCTGTTCAGGTGTCGCACAAATTTGGTCGTGACGATATGAGAAAATATGCTTCGTGCTAAATACAGTACGCACAGAGACCTCTTCAGCTGACCCATGAACACCCTAAACGATATATATTTTTCACGCGGCTAGACGACCAGCATTGCTATTATTGTGCCGTATTTGAGGAGTGTGATCGAGGGTCGATTCATTCGTTTTATACTCTAAGTACTCAGATACTTAGCCAGGAATATTATGATATATGGAGAAAATCATTTCGTATCTGTTGAACTTTTTTTGTGCAGTGCCAGATGAAATAATACTTGCATACTACAAGTAGTCCTACACTTAGTGACATTTGATAGGTATTTGACGCAGCTGGATAATTAAGCGGTTGTCCAACATTTCTCACACCTTGGAATTGATTGCTCCTACTAATCATCTTATTTTTTTCTGATCAAGTTGGACAGGGACAGCGTCGGCCGTATCTGCTGACGCTCAACATTTTTTTAGATATTAGGAAAATATAATGCATCATTAGCATGACGTATACGTTCGTAGCTCAACTTAGTGAATCTGTTGGGCTGTTCTTACAAGAAATTTTTTAATGTTTTTAAGGATGTCGAAGAAGGTTACTGATCGAGACTTGTGGATTGTATGAAGTACCAGTAGAACGGTGATGGGATGAGAGATAAAATTATTCTAAATTAACATTTTCCAAAATTACGCGCCGGAAGAATCACCGGTCGTCTCCCGAGCTATAAATTTAGCATACCATGGGCTATCTTTTATGTGTTTACAGGTCACGACTCGATGGGTTGGGTTAATTTATAGAGCGGGTGAGGTTACTGCGCTAGTACATGAGTAGTGGACATGATATGTCATATGTACCGAGGCGACACTATGAAGTCGCACGCTTAATCAATGAGCAAACTTTTAGTGCGCATGTCTTCCTGATACTCAGTGACAGTCTAGAGCAAAGATACCCACAGAAAGTACTTTAGTTGAACGATGTGCGAGCTAAGCGTCGGTTCATGAGTTGAGCGTGCGAGTGCGTAGCGTAGCTCCGGCAATTGCTTGGCAAGAGCTGCATTTAAAGTATTTAGCACTATTCAACTTAGGCTGCATCACTTTGGTATAACAAACTTCTTCCTCCTAAGGTATTTCCAAAGGAAAAATTTAAGCGAAGTAGGATTCTTTGCCCGTTAAGGGTAGTTGGAACTACTGTATTGTATTCTTACGGGGAAAACGCTTTGTATCGATGTAGTACAGCCTGGTACGGATAGTATGACTGTGTATAATCCTATAATCCTAACTACCCTTCAACTCCATTGAAACTGACCGGGACGGAATTGGCTTCTGTCACCCAACAACGTGGCTTCGAATAACTATTACGAACAAACTACAGCACAGTCAGCAAGTTGACATGAGTGTGAAAATGACAAGCAGAGTACTCGGATTCATCACCAGAAATTTTGAATACAAGTCCAAGGACATCATCGTTTCTTTGTACACGGCATTAGTGAGGCCACACTTAGAATTTGCTGTTCAATTTTGATCGCCACATCTCTGTAAAGATATCGATAACATGGAAAGAGTCCAACGCAGAGCAACGAAATTTATACCTCAGCTGCCAAACAAGCCGTAGGAATGTCGCCTAAAAGAACTATGTCTGATCTCTGTCGAGCAAAGACGACTCAGGGGGCAACTAATACAAACATTCAAGTATTTGAACGGCTTCAATGACGTATCTCCAACGGGACTCTTGGAAAGAGACCTCAATGATCGCTTGCGAAACAACGGTAAAACACTCAAGCATAAAACTCGAAGAACGATTTTAAGTCAGCAGTTCTTTCCGTGTTTCATAGAGAGTATAGCATTTGGAATAGACTCCTTTCCACGTTGTTAGTACGGAATCAGTCAACGCGTTAAAAAATCGTCTTGACATACATTGGGAGAGACATCCCCTACAGCTAAGGCTTCCTCCTCGATCCAGGAGTCGCACACTCTTAACGGCCAATGCCTCCGAGGCTTCCTGAATCCGTCTTCTTCTCTCTTCCACTTCAACTACACTGTCTGACATCTTTAACTCCGCATATCAGCAGCTATTGATCGTGTTTGTGTGCATTCATCGTCTCTTTTATTGAGATTCTTCTCCCTCCTCTTTTTTTTCTTCTCTTTTCTCTAGTCTTTTATATCGTACTAACATAATGGCAATAGCTCATAGAGGGCCGGGGCGTAAGTTTCTGTGTCTCTTCGAGAATGGGCCTGTTGGTTCATCTACTGCCGCCTATCTAATCTAATATAATCTGATGCAACTAGTACGAATAGAACAATTTCCCACGTATATTCGCTGACATCTGAAGCCATTTTTCCCATAAACGTTTGGTATTTCTTCCACTACTCAGGAATGCATTTGGGATCACAAAAATTGCCGTCGATGATTATTGCATCAACGAGCCTTCGTTAGTCATGCGATTACCCGTGCATCACAAAAATATTTTAGCATCACAGTAGTAACTCATCGCCTGAACGCAGTTACGACAACCATGCACCGGCACGTTTGGGAACTTGGGAACCCATTAAAATTCTATGGGAACAGACTGTATTGTCACGCTGGGAATCTTGTGAATTAACGTAGCCACAGCTGGGAAGTTGCTTCACTAATAACAGATACTCGTATAAGACGACGACGTCGTGGCTGAGAACAAAAGAGGTTGGCAATTGGAAGTTACACCGATACAGATCCAAATATTGTTAGCATTATTGACAAAATGGATCTGCTCTCTTCACTCTCTTCTAAAAAACAACGGTGAAAAAATGAGTAATTTTCTCCGCAGTCTACTGCTGCCAAGCCACGCCGAACCCCAATGCTTTTACAAAAAAATCCTGCAATAGCTTTTGGTAGAATTAACACCACCAACCCTTTTTCGTTCTTAACTGACTCTCCAAAGCTTGTCGCTCAAAGTTAAAAGTATGTTAAGTATGCAGCGCGGACACGAATGTGTTGACATAGTGGCTAACTTTTTGAACTTTTTTTTTATTTGAACTTAGCACTGTAGTCTCGGTTGTTGACCCAATTATACATCGTTTCAATGTTGAACATTTTTTCATTGCAACACACAAAATCTGAGACATGACAGCAAGGCATGCTCTACGAACTGTCTATTCTACTGTACATACAAACCCTTCACTCACTGCCGGCCAGGTAGATATTGGGGTCCTATGGCAACTGCCCTCTTTCTACGAAAATAGATAATGTGATTAACTCCTATTAATTAAATCCGATTAACTTGCGTGTTTTAAAAACCAGCCCCAGTAAGCAAAGTTGCGCGCTTCAGCTCCAAATTCCAGCGAATTTAAATCGATACTGGAAGAAATGTGCATCGTTTTATATATTATCGGCCTGTATTTTATCACCTCTGTATATAAAGACTGTGCAATGTGCATTGCAGAGGCCACGGGTTTTGTGTGTTCTATTATTAGAACCATGACACAAACATTCCTCCCTCTCAGCATTAAACCTCGAGGAGTTAACATATTCCTACTGCCAGGTTAAAGGTCTATGCGAAGCGTTGATGACACCAGCGATAATCTTCTATAGTGCTTGCATAGATACCATATGTGAAATTTATACCACACTAGTCGTTATCATTAGTACTACAGGAATAGATGGCATTTAGGATATTTGGACTTCGATCAGTAATGGTTGTCTCGAGTGCCAGAGCATTAGAGGACTACCCTAACAATATTTTTTGCTGCCCTTTAATTAAGTTAAATCCGTAAACAGATAAGGCTACCTAAAATTCTGCAAGTGCAATACACAAATGTTTCTCTTTGGCCGCGCATATGTAGGGAGCATAGACGAAATCTGGCTTGCGTGATGATTATTAACTCTATGTCGATTATAGTCTCGATCGTACTACCCCGGTTCTCGAAACAAGCAAAGATTTGCTGCCATTTGCTATAGTGATAACTTAAACTACATCAAAACTAGTCAGCATTCAGCATACGCAATATATGAGTTGTCGTATAAAAATCATCTTTGGGAACCCTTCAGGGTGGCGAAATGAATGAAGATTATGTAGTAATAAGTAATATTGATAACATGATACTGTGCGGGTAGGCGGCAAACGGGAATTTAGATTGCCATAATAATGATCTTGACGCACATCCTCCCTGAAGCTTGTTTCCACCAGCCTTCATGTGAAGTTCCCACCAACCCGCCTGACCTTAGAATCAACAGTATAAACAATAGGCAGTTTTGGGTGGGAACGTCGAAATTCCTTGCATCGCTGGGCTCCATGCTACGCAGCTCTGTTTGATACAATAATTATCATTGAATTATGTGATGCGCAGTGCCTCCTAGCTGA
>LQNS02278097.1:31872691-31900064 GCA_001587735.2 Parhyale hawaiensis | reverse complement strand
ACTCACATTTTGAAGAGGAGCTATTGGTCACAGGCCAAAGCATCACTATGACCAAAAGGAGTTCTGGTCACACTCAGGAGGAATGCTAGTCTTCCTGTTACTGGCTATCCAGAGCAAAAAGCGGACGGCCTTCGGCCTGCAGTACCGACGCGACACGCGCCGCTGCTTGGCCGCGTCGTGGCTGCTTCTTGTGTCGCTGCGGGCGTATGGTCGGTTTTTGGTGGGTCATGGCGGGCCATCGCCGTCAGGCCTACCATGATTTTGCAGGGCCTTTATTCAGTACATTAGAGCAATTCAATTAATTGGTGGCATAATCTGCTAACGTAAGGCATTTGGTGGCCTATTTTATGAGCGTATTGGACGCACATCAAGATATCACGTGCTATTGTACTCTTGGAAATACATATTACGTCCGGTTGTAATTTCGCTGTTTTAAAACTTGTGTTCTTTAAACATTCGGTTTTCAATTAAGTCGATTGATTCTACCCTGTAAAATAATACAGAGGGAGATAATCACTGTGGTTTAGCCTGACACGCTTAATTGGCCGGTGCCAAACATGACAGAGGTGGTATAAATAGGCAGGGCAGCACATTTTGCATCAGTTTTGTACCTACTGTGCCCATTTGAGATCGTTACAATTGGTGTAATACTACAAAAATGAAGCTTCATTTGCGTAATGAAGCGTTTATGGATTGATGCAGCTTACTGCTATGTTGCATTAAGTTCATTTTGTTCGGTTGACCAGACGAAATAGAGTTCATCTCAGCTCCCTAGGCATAACTTGTCCCTAACATTATACAGGAGCGACGGTTTCCCTACTTAAAATTAATCGTGCAGCAGATGTAAGCAGCAAAATTTGCTTGCCCTTGAAATAACTGAAAGTACTAATTTTAACATCAGGATTAAATAAGTTTTCGGCTGTCTCAAAAACGCTTTCTTATTAATTCCTATTTTGCACTAGAAGCTCGATAAAATGAAGCAAACGTTCCTCCCTGAAGTACTAGATACATCAAGCCTAGTGGGCTTAGCTCAATTTGTCTTTGTCACGCCAATAGATGACATCTTTAGCAAGCTTTGTTACTGTACGTACGGTCACCTGTGACCAGGAAGCAAGGAATGCAGCGGGAGGACCCAATAGGACTAAAATAAAACTTAGCCGTGACCGCACGTAGCTAATTTACATCACATCGACGAGTCGAAATATTTGAGTGTGTGACTTCACGCCTTCATATGTTGTTTTCTTGAATATATCACCGTAAATTTTTCGATTTATTTCATTCAATCTCTCGGTCGTGACTGGCCAGCTTCTTGAGCTGCAAAATATCGTAAAAAATGTCGCCAAGTACAGAAAGTTCGAGCAATAGGCTAACTGTTACTGTGGTTTTTCTCGCGTACAGAATTGGCTATAATGGTGCTTATATTTGTTGGTAAGGAATAAAATGTTCTGTGAAGAGCGCTGTAAACTTAATATGAAATGTAAATAAGGCTTCAATTAAGAAAAAGAAGTTAAATCAGGCTGCCAAAAGAGACCAAATTCCGCGCTAGTGCTGTGAAAGTTCCCACCATCATGCACTGCGATTTTCTATAGATAATTGCTAAATTAGTATTATATTCTCTAAATTTATTTATATGCTAGAGATGAATTTGCAGCTTAAGACGATTTTTCTGGTTAAAATTAGTCAAAATACTCCTAGGCTGCTCAGCCATAGATTCGTCGATGATGACGTCACTTTTTGGTGCTAATTTTCATGAGTCCTCCCGTTACGCTCTTTGCTTCCTGCCTGTGGCCATCAGTTTACTAAATAAATTATGCCGAAGGACTCAATGTCCAAATATCAGATATTACGATTAGCTCTTGAACAAGATCAAATTAGCTACTTCACCCTTTTCTACCGCCTGCTAGAAAACGCGTCCATGCATGGGAACAGTATCATGGGAGTAACCATTTGAGTTCACTATAGCTGGGTCACGAGCATTCACCGCGGTTCGTTCAGCTGTACACTGTATACTCCCTATATGAAGTTATTGTATTTCAGAGTTTCGCAAACCAAACATGAAGCACATACTTTGCGATGCATGGTTCGATTTTTCTTCTTTCTGGATGCACAGTTTATTGCTGATCGTCCTTTTGAATTTGCAACTTAGGTTATTAATTAAGCAATGCATGCATAGATATCACACGTTTGATTTTTTTTTCTTTCTGAATTGACAGTTGATCTTAATTGTCTATTTGAGCCGCAACTTAGGTTTTGAAAAAAATTCGTCTTCGCCTTATTTTTTTGTGTTTTTACTTGCGAGACTATAACACCTCTAATGTGTTTCATGTTATATAATTAGTTGCTTGCTCTTTCTTTGTTATTAGAGTCTTTTAGGTCGAAGAAGAGGCAAAGCTTATATAGCGACCTGTCGTCACCCTCTTGTCTAATTTTAATTTGACCATACCTGAATATTACCCGTTTGTGACAAATAAATTTTTATGGAGTTATTGCGTATCAGGTGCTATTTCCCACCAGTACTCTTCTCTTGTCTTTAATGCAATTATTGACCTTAATTTAAGATAAGAAGCTAACAATATCGAAAATTTCTCAAACGTGTCGCAAGCATCTGTTTTGCTGCCTCCACAGGTTATTACTTCCCGGTTCGAATTTTTATTTTTTGTCTCTAACTCAAAAATGTTAACAAGTTCTCATGCATAGGCATCAAGTCCAAGCAACCCGATTTTTGTTTTTATTCGAAGCTTCATATTTGATTCGCTGCTTCGGGTTGGCTGCTCTGGCTCTAAGCTAATATTCTTTCTCAACTAATTATTCAATGTAGCCTTGTTGGTCGAGGCTATCAAGGATGTATCAACAGTTGTGATGTACGTGCCTTGGTGCATAATAGATGTCGAGACACTAACTATGCATTAGTATGCTTTATGCTTACCTATATTAGTTCATGTGGTGTCTGGCAATGCTATCAGCGTCTGCTCTTTTCTAATATTATTGTAGAACAATCACATCATCTTACGATGTTGCTAAATTTAGAATTTCATCGTTTGGATCTGTCCAGGAATTTTCCATCATGGAGGTGCCTGGGTCTGCTCTAATGCTGCAATTAGTATGTAAAAATATAAGCTGAAAATTATGCAGAGGGAACAATATTATCTAAAGTATTTATATATTTAGAACTTCATCGACTAAATATTACCGAGCATTTTTTGATATTAAAGCCTCTTTCTTGACGAAGTGTCATATTAATTTCGGAATTCAACTAAGATTTAGTAGGAATATGCATGCATTTTCATTTACTAGATAATTATTAAACCTTTTTGTTCTTAGGAACGTCTGTGTAAATATTGCAGCAAACATACGTTTTTCTATATAATGAGTACTTTTAGCGCAAATTATAATGGTATAATAATTAGCACAAGGCAGCTTCTTCCTATACCGGGTACCAAGCCGTTCATCACCGCTGAAAAAGTGTATAAACCAGAAAGCAGACTGTACTGAATTAAATACACATAATACATTTAAGTGACATGAATATTCGTCACTTCTAACTAGAATCTTCCACTTGAGAGGTCCTTAATGACTGCCTCCAAAATTGGATATGAATAACGAATTAAGGAGGGTTCTTACGACAGTCAAATGAATGTGCTCTCTCAGATCAGCTTCCCAATGCGCTGCTGTGTTCATGTCAAAAGCAGGAAAGTTCAGAGTTTACTGAGTTTTAACTCATTCCTGATTTCTAAAATCGGAAATTTATAGACTATACTTGCTATACTAGCTGTCGTAATGGCTAAAACTAAGGATATCTTTTGGTAGACACGCAATGGTGTTTATAAGGGTACAACAGTACAGTGGAAGCTAAGTTGAAACAAGTTCAATCGGCTGTCGTGTGAGCCGATATTCAGATAGATGCCTGAATGCATTTTTATAGGCCAGCCGCTGATGCTTTGAGTGTCAGCATATTTAAAAAAAAAAACAGTTTTAGCACAACTACGCTCAGTAACTGTTGTTTAATGTATATTTAAACTTCATTCTATGATCTTTCATGGGCAGCGCAACTGCATGCTGCCTGCTATAAGAATTCGACATCCATTGCCGTAACATTTTCCTCATTTGATGAAGAAAAAAAAAAGAGACCTCAACCGTAAGAACCTCGTATGCTTTAGTTTCCTTTTTGTTGGTCGTTCCTTGTTCTTTTGTTTTTCAGTTTTCTGTATAATGTGGTCGGCCTTGTGCCCACGCCGCTTGCTCCTGTAGTCACTGATACTGGAGCTCCGCTACCGTTTTTTTATTATCATTATTTCTGGAGGCTATTTGGCAAACTGGAGACCAACGAGGGCAGCATCTTGAGCTCACCATGCAAACTGTGACCTTGGGTCGATGCTGAATTTTGTTTGCGTTCTACTGTCATTTATTTTCAATATAGCATAATAATTGTCTTTTGATTTTGTTTTCCTACGTTAGTGAGTGTTTGTAAACTACAAAGGAATAAAAAATAAACCTTTTTGTATCTCCCGTTCTATGCTCCTTTCGCGATAAAGACTGAGTGAATCGCAATCTTTCCCACATAAAAAATATTTTCAGTATTGAAAGATTGTGTTGAGCAATCAAATTGGAGTCCATGAATTAAACTAGAAGATACACCAAGTGGCGGAGTATGATCGAGGCTCTAGTCGAGATCTGCATAGTTCTCGTATTCATTGAATCCAGACGGAGCTTACATCTCTCTGCTCGTCGGGTATCCAGTGTGCAGTGTATGGCTGAATTCTTGACGAGATTTTGATGCGCTCGTTATAAGCATTGCAAGCTGTAGCATTCGGGTTTCTCCAGGTCAAAAAGTATGGCCGAACAAATTAAATTATTGTAGAGTTCTGGATCAATCAGGCCAATTGTTTCCTGGACCGCAGGGCATGGTGGAGCAATTACTATCGAATCCCATAGTCACCCTATTACCTATGAAGATCTGGATTGGACAGTCCACATGCTGTAACTATAGTTCTTGGAGTACTTCTGAAACTTCCACCCTGAGGGAAATCGATATAGGATAGGAGATAGGGAATTAATTTGCGAAAAAATTAAACACAAATTTTTAGCGTCTTTACTACTTTAAAACCAAAAAAGTATATTATTATACTAGTAGGAAGTTAGAACACCAAGCTTAGTGGTGAAACAAGTACGGCATTTTCATTTACTTTGATAAATATATACTAGTAGCTATAGGTAACTGATTGCATATTTTCAAATGTAGTATGCATCTCTCTAATTATTATTAAAACTTCACGCTAGAGCTCGCACGGACAGGTCATACAACCCAAATAAAGCATCTTGCAAAACTGGGAAGCCCAAAACGCTGCTGAAGGAAATCCATTATCATCGATAACAATGATGATAATGATCCGATATAGCTACTAGGTTAAACCTCTTGTATCATAATCAAACTGTTAGACAGCGTTGTCAGGTTTTCCCCTAGTTTCTGTTGAACGTTCAAAATGGACTTCCTTCGGAAATTGTCAGAGTACAGACAAAAATGGCCTCTCCATGTTCTTGAAGCAACACCTTGTGCAGCTTCGGATCCCTCCTTTGTAAGTCATAAGTAAACTTTGAACCGTTACATCCTTCCAGAGGCAGCTTTGTTCAATCATCTTCCACTACGGATCTAACACGTTAGTCTACTGCTGCTGAAAATATTACCAGATTATTCAATCGGCTACATTTTCAAGTTTGGCGTTTTTGCATTAAAGCAATAACAATAGTGCAAAGAGAACCGAAGCCTAGGCTTTCACTCCTCTCTGGGAACGGGCTTATTGATCCTTCTATTGGCTACTATCTAAGCTAATCTACCGTGGTCAATAGCATCACGAGTGAAAAAGTCTACGGTGTTAGAACAAGATTTTTCACAATCTATGGCATGGTTGCTGGTAATATTGTAATTGTAACTGGCTTATTTAAAAACATAACCTGCACCATTTACGCAGGCTAGCGTTCGAATAGATTTCTCAACAGAGGTTGTAGTTATGCAAAGTAAAATTCGCTGTTTACTTCCTTTTTTGTCGAGGAAACTTTCTGATGTATTCAACACGTAGAAGAAATTGTTATATAATAACTTATGGATAGTTTAGTCCCATTGAATTTACAAATAAAATAGAGAGTTGAAATTGAAACTGAGGTAAATTCATGAGTGAATTTTCCCCAGTTTTCAAGGCAACCTGCTTTTGAGAACATTTTCTTCTAAGCTCAGTACAGTGGAAACGTACAATTATGGTGTATCATTGTAAGCATAAATAACACTGATAAAAATATTAGGATATGTTGTGAAGTGAGTAGGACCAAACTTTTTATTTCCCAATAAACATACAGTCCTCAATTAATTACAATGATGCTTGTGCTTCAAAACACGTGAACAATTGCTGAGTTGTAGGTATATTTACGCAGTTTCTTTTTATATTCACCTGTAGTAATGAATATTTACATTTCTAGGGCGGTGAAGCAATACTAATGCTAGTGTAGGCACTTGCGGCCTAGTTACCAGAGCATGAAAGGGCCTCAGGGCCGCGTTCGGACAGGCGGTTTTTCTTACTCGTGTGGCTGGGCTGCAAAGGGTCGCAAGCGCCCAGCTCTCTATTTTTTTCTTTTCCTGATATAAAACTTATCGGATTAGGCTGCTAGTTCACTAGGTAGCTAGTTCACTGCAAGTATGATAAAAAGAGACTGGCAGTTGGCTTCTATAATATAGGTTTCCTTGATTGGCACTCTGAGCGCAAATTAACTAAGCTCATTGGCGTTAACTTGTCCGGAGATTCAGTCATGGGCTTTGGTATCGCCAATGTAGTTCTGGATTCACAATTAGAACCTCAGTCAATTAACCTTGAAACGGCCGGAAATTCAACCCTGCTCCATAGAATATCGTTTGTGTTCATCTCAATGTTTTTCGGAATGCATCTCACACCTTTAGCACTATCCAAGATGACGAAACCAACGTCCCTCCGGGGATAGGTCGGTTGGTCGCTGTATGGATGATTATCCACTTTAACCTACTCTTCCTCTTTACAGTTCCGGATTCGATTACAGCTAATACGCTTAGCTCAACTCGCTCTCTATGCGCCTGTCGATGACATCTTAAATCATCTCTCTGTGCAAACTAATCAATTGAACGCTATCGTCTACGTCTATTATGGTCCTACCGTTAGCGGCACCTTAACAGGTACACCTGATGTTCCCCGTTCCATCTGTGGCAATATTTAATAGCGGTAATTAGCGCAAGCATGTGAGCATCTTCTGTGTACGTTTTCCCAGCATGTAAGCGTATGCACTGGTACGCAGTGACGCACGTACATGAAACGCATCGCCGAAGGTGAACGGGTTCTTTTTTGGGGTGGGGGAGAGGCAAGGAGATGGGGGAGGGGGCTAAAACGCAGACAAGGAAGATGCGTACGGTCGCAGTACAGCAGTAATGTCGTCGCAACTTATAAATAGCACTAGCGGGCACAATATTAATTCACAACAGCCCTAGCAAAAATTGAACTAGATTTACAGTAACTGACTAACATATACTGTATACTCTGATATAAAACGACGTTGTTACACCAGATATTATAGTCAAAAAGCTGCTACAAGAAGACTTGGTGTAGGGAAGAGACTTACCCAATATGAATATCTCTACATTACGGCAGGAGAGTAAGCATGGTAATCAAGCAGCCATCTGGTTTGCAGATAAAAAAATATTAATACTAGAAGTAAGTAATGCCATTGATAAGAACGTACAAGATAGTGGAAGGTAAAATCTCTCATCTGTAGCTACCATAAGCAACTATCTGCTAGTATATACCAATTCTTTCGAGATTTTTGGATCTTATAGTGAGCTAGTAAGATCATAGGCAGCCCTCTATAGTGAACTTTACTGTGCATTAATAGTTTGCTAACGTAGTGCTGAAACTCTGAAAGCAGCGACACTGACAGAATGCTTAAAATACTTTTGTGAAGGTTAACGTACTTTTGAAAACGGGACTTCAAATGCATTTACTTTTCGCCACAGATCATCTAAACGACCAACAAGTCTCTTTCATAGGCAACTCACTATATTGGATTTTCTTGGCGATAAGATTTAAACAATAAAATCTCCATTAATACCTCAGTTACCATTGCAGCAACAGGTTCATATGTAGGCCTCCGTATACCTAAACACATCGTACAACATCACATAGTAAAAAGAGAAATAATGTTGTTGTATCTTAAGTACGGATATCCAGTATGCTATAGTCGGCGCACCAAAATTTGCTTCAGAAGTCGACGATGCAAAGAAGCCCATACTGAAACCTCCAGCAGTGCTGCAACAAACTTAACTCTCATCATCTAAAACTAAACAAGTAGACAGACAGGTAGAATTATCAAGAAATAGTTTACTAACCTATCCCAATTCAGGTGTCCAAGCTATCTCTGTAAAAAAACTTACTTCACGACATTGTCGGATCATCATGAAGCATTTTGGTCAATGAGATAGCATACCTATGTGCGCAGCCATGAATGGTGCTGCTAGGTGCACTAGATCAAATTGTGCTTCCCATTTAGTCCACTCAAGCCAATTTTAACCTTGGCGTCTATATATATACTGCAGAACCTGAGCTGTAGATATATCTATATTTACGTCTTCATCTATCTTCATCTATAGTGTAATCCATTGTTCAATTTTTTTCGAGGTTATACCTTTTTTCATTTCAGCCATAGGATCATTAATGGTACCTATTTAATTCTCAATGGACAGAGAAATAGACACAGCTCTAAATTTGGCCAAAAAATAATCTAATTAGATTTTTTCCTTAAGAACTGCCCAGAATGTAAATAAATCAGAAAAAATATGACTGCTGAATCTACAGAACAACTGCAGATTGAGACATCTACGTACGAATTTTTAAGCTTATTCTATCACCTTGCAAACTTTGAAGACGAATGTTTCAAGTACGCAACGTTTATATCTTTATTTTGCTTTGCCGACACGGCACGTGCTCCTTCCAATAAGCAAAAACGATTGCAAAAACCTTTGACTAAATTTACTCGCTATTCATCCCTGGCCATACTGGCTGCCCTGGCCTATATTCATAGCGCCATTCGTATGCTATTTGTTGGCCGTAAAATTAATTGCATCAGCCCCAGATCGGGCCTCAGCGTGGAGCTTGGCGCCGTTAAATTCTCAGCTTAAAATATGAATGAGGTGCCAGTAATATTAAAGCGAGCTCAGATAATTAAATATTATAATTAAAATCTGCTATTTTGTTGCCGCGATACGATCGTTATTTAATTTGGAATTAATTTTACAATATACCTACAATGGATTCCACTAAATGGGATCATCGGGTAAAGCGACCAGCAGCAGAGTGTAAACAATTTTGTTGCAATCGAATCAAATGCTTCGTATTTTACACAATGTGGTTTCGCGTACTATGAACAGCTCTCCGTTCATTCAGACCAATTTAATAGCAGTAATTTGCTTACACTCATGGTAAACACCTTTTAAATGGAGGAAATTTTCAATGGTGTTAAGTACTTTCCTTTTAGGAGGCGTATCATATGTAAGCCAATATATATACTGAAATTAACTATTTTTCGAGAATGTTGTTCCTACAACCAACAGGTAGCGCTAACAGCACCTCCATTTTACCAAGTTATTCAGATTTTGCTGCTAGCAGTATCTATACATTACATAAATGCCCGTGAATTATACACGTCTGCTTATTTCCTATAAATTGCAAATAATTGAAAAAACATTAGCCTAGAAAATTACTTCAATAGTCAACCATTTAGCACAATCTTACCCAAAATTATTCACTTCGCTTCTAATGGCTAGCCAATTATTGGGGGCCAAATCAGTTAATTCCGAACTTTACCTTACTATTGCTAGAAAAAACTCAATTTATGCCATTCTAATCTTCCTTCCACGTTTTCTTGTAAGTACGGGACAAGCACCGTATAACTGATTCGTAATATTGATATATGAATGTCATTTTAGCATCATAAGAGCCCTCACTGATTATCAATATTTTCTTATTCTACACATCAGCCGCCTTGTATATATGACCGTGTCATCTGTCCCATGTCTTGCGATTTTGTAATGAATTTTCAAACCTACGAACTGAACCAACCGAAGTTACATTTAAATATGTAAGTTCGATAGTGGCCTTTGTTCCCATGGCATATCGTACAGTATATGAAACGTTCTATACAGTAGTTTATTTTCGAGAAAGGCAAGATTAATTCGGAAATTGAAGTAGTGATTAAACATTTCTGGTTTACGCTTGCACTGTCATCAGTTGTAATTATGCTTCAATTTCAATATATTTTTACTAACGGAACTTCAAATCTTTATTCCTAAGCTTCCTCAAGCCTCGCGTTCACGGCCGTTTTTGAGCCCCTCATTAGGGAGCCCAAAAAGCAGCAACGGCGGACGATATCTTCTTCAAATTAGTGCTACTCGTCCACCCTGGCCCGCTGCTCCATTTGAATTCTTCTCCAAGGCAACGAGGAATCTTCAGTCCAGATCCTCTTCTCATTTTTTTGCTTGCTCGAGACCATGTTGGTCCGAAGCGTTCGAAGGTTAAGTAGCTCGCCCGGCACCAGCGAACTGAAGAGCTGGCCGGCAGTAAAAATTACCGAGTCATTCTAGTCTGGTCGGCACCGAGGGTCGTAAATCAGGGCCAGGCTGAAGGGAAATCAATGCTGCCGTTGATAAGAGGGAACGCAAATCTTTGTATTAGAGAATAAAAATGGTGGTAGTAGGTCGAGCATTTCTTTGNGGCAGTAAAAATTACAGAGTCATTCTAGTCTGGTCGGCACCGAGGGTCGTAAATCAGGGCCAGGCTGAAGGGAAATCAATGCTGCCGTTGATAAGAGGGAACGCAAATCTTTGTATTAGAGAATAAAAATGGTGGTAGTGGGTCGAGCATTTCTTTGCACAGCGATGCCCATACTGGCGTATAAGTACGTGATGGGGAAACGATAAAAAATTCAAGACGAGTTGCATTCTTCGTTGCTTAGCCATGCTCAAGTTGACGTATAAGTACCTGATGGACAAATGATTTCCCAACATTTTCGATAGTGGATCGAGCATGTCCAATGTCCATGCACCGTTTCGTTCAGGCTGGTGTATAAGTACTTTGTGGATAAACGACTTAAAAAATAGGGTATTGTAGTGGGTGGCTTAAAGAACGACAATCGATGAATACAAAAAAAAAATCTAGAGCTTCACTCAATATGCATCCAGTAAAAAGAGTGTACAAGGAAAAATGGGCGAGCGTTGCTCAGTGTCCATGGAACAAATGCTTTGTCTGAATCCCCAACAGGAACTAAGAATTTAGAATAGGAATACCAACGTCATTTAAATTGCACCACATATTTGTACTACAAAACTAGCTGAACGAGAATTTGGTAGAGAAAATATATCAATATTTACTAAAGAAAATATAATTTCAAGAAAATACCATATCAGAAGGGTTGTTACTAAAAAAAATATGAAAAGCAGATAGTTTTTATAGTTTAAGAGCATTAAAAGTACATAGGGTCCATGGCGTAAGGTGATTCCTGTGCATTATCATATGCGTAAAAAGGATTCCCTTACATTTAAAAAGGTTGCCATACCTTGACAGTGGTGTCGTTGGGTTGGTAAATTATGACTATTGTAATATCAGATGCTGCCTCCTTTGCATAATATTCAAATGGTGCTTGCTTAAATTTATGGCCCCTTATCGGGTGTACATATGGAACGTTGAGGAGGAAAACTGCAACAGCGGATCGTATGCGTGGTCAGTAGGTTAAATATTTTACCACGTGATTCTATAAATTTTGATGTTTTAAGTTAAAGGTTCCTATCATAAAGAAAAGGCCAAGGAGCGGCTAAAATTCCTATAGTTGCCATGATCTATATTGATGAGTGAGTTACCATATAGAAAATTCCATATAAAAATTCATTTCCGAAAAGTAAATTTTTAAAAATTCTTGATTGCGTAACCAATTTTAGCTTAGCACCATAGGAATCTCTTTCACTTTTAAATTTTCTATTGTGATGGAAAACAATAAGTGATGAATATCATTCACACTGAACCTTTAGTTAAATTCTTTATTTTCAGCAATTGCTGTAATTTAAAATCGATAAATATATAATATATGATATTCAAATTGAATGAAATGTTAAAAGTAAAAATAGCACGAGCTTAAGAGTAGAACAACAAAACGTTTACTATATTCTCTATGCAATAAGTCCGTCGACAGAGCTGGAATTTTTGTAGGCTATGTAAGGATTGGTACTACATGCAGCTGCGTTGAAGTCACCAATGATAAAAATTGATTTTCTCCTATTTTTAAACTGTTTCTTGTGATCACAGAGTACCAAGCGACAACAGATTTGATGATTTGCATAGCGTTATATATTTGTGAGATAACATGAACATAATATGAACTATTACTCACCTGAGTACCAATTGTGTTAGATTTTTAAAAACTACTGAAATTCGTTTCGTCCTTCTATAGTGCTTGATATTACATCAATTGTTTGGCTAAATCGATTTTCTTTCTCCGTTGTTATATAAAGATATCACCTACAGTCGTAAAATAACTTATATTTAACACAATTGTAACTTTTTTGCATAGCCTAATGACATAAGTAACTTAAGCAATGAAAATGCCTTAACACACTCGTATTCAACTTTTTTACTTACATAACACGGCTTATAGTGTCGAATGGGTAACTGAAAAGCAAAAAAAAAATAAATAAATAACTTAACCTTGTTGCTAGCAGGCGACTATAAAATGGTTAACTTTGCAACCTAAAAGTAAGAAAATGTTCTTAACCACGTTCTCTTAGCCATTTAGCTATCATCCTGCTGTTTGTATGGTCAACCATGCAGTTCCCTCCCAAAAAAAAGAAACTTCCAAAACCCACTTAGCGCCAACCTTGCTGCCAACCATCGTGGTCCAAAACGTAATTAATTAATCTGGGGAACCGAGAAAAAAGAGCTAAATATGTTTAAAATATCGTACAGCTGCAGCCTTGAAGGCAGCAAATACAAATGAAGTGTCTCTCGGTGTGATAACAAAGTCGCTTTGCAGCAATCATATTCACTGGCATTTTATGGTTTTACTAAAACAATGTACACAAAGATTTTTCTTATCTAGCAAGTGCTTCTATCATTTAGATATGAGAATATCACACGCTTAGAAGTACATGTTATGGGGAAAAGCATCATCTAAGTACAATAGTTGGACTTTGAAATTGACGTATATTTGTACTTTAATTCCCGGGTTTTTTCCTCAACCCAGAAGCCTGAAAAAATCTATATCATTGTGAGTCTATTCAGCAACCGACGGTATCATCTGTCTGGTTGATGCACCTCACTTTCGCATTGAATGTCACGCGTTCAGTCTGCTCGAAACCGAAGCTGTAAAATATTCAATGACTTTTGATTGCCTAAGTAAAAATTCAAAATTTAAAAAGCCAGGGAGCTCACACCACGTCATCAAGTCGTGCCCTCTGTTTCCATTGTCTTCCCACCTTACCATTGTCGCGTGTTGCAAGCCAGTCACGTCTAACACGTGAAATTTCAGCTATAAACTGGCCGCGCTGATTGGCTTAGGTAACTACAAGCGAGCGGTAAGCAATTTCTTATGGCGTGCTCACTGATATATGGCATCTTAAGCCGGATTCAAAGTATGCAACTGCTATTCATAGCAGTCTATTCCAAGTGTATTAAGATTCTCCGAAAATTCTACAACTTTCAACGAACAAATTAGCTCTTTTGGATGAATTAGAGAAAAAAATGAGGTTATTCATAAACTTGAGCATGTTTTAGTTATATACGAGTCTATTTGAACATGTATGCCAGGGACTCTAAGTTATTCCATGAAATTATGCACCAAACTGCCCTTGTCTTCCAACTTCATTGTTGCAAATTAAACGATTTCAAAAAATAGTTTGAAATACGAAAATCGTCAGATACAAAATAATCACGTTATTTTCCTTGATGAATTCGAATAAGATAGTTGCATTATGCGACTTTAAGTAAATTATTCTTCAATATGTAACATAAAAATATAACAAACTGAAAAACTGTGAACTTGGCTGAAGCTAAGAACATTCAACTATGCATTCAAGTCGTGCTATCAATCACAAACAGCAATAACTTCCACCCTCAGCGTGCCTGCCTACCTACCTACCTTGTGTTCCTTGTGGGTCTTGGGAAGAAGTTCAGGTGACGTTCTTCACGTCACCCCACGTGTGTGGAGTCACGCTGCTGGGTGTCTTCTGTGGTGCCGCAGTTAGCGACCAGCATCGAATTATCTCCACAGTGCACGTAACCGCTGACCGCTGGTCTATCTGGTATTCTTAAATGAGAATCCAGCAAATTTTCGTATCAAGTATTACAGCAAGTTCTCCCAAACACAAGAATTTTGAACTACTAAAGTATGGTGAATTGCTTGAAAATGTCTGCTTTATTTTCTTGTGAATAAATGATTCTCCTTCGTGCACCTGTAAATTTATTCTGATAAATAAAATATATTTTTAAGCACACCGTAACATCATTAAGTTTATAGCTATGCCTATCAGTACCTATTGAACATCGTTACACTAGGGACGGTCAGTACATATTAAACATCATTACAGTAGGAATAGGGCCAAAATAATAGGAGGAGGCCACGCACACGCACAAGACATAAGAATAATCAGTTCTCTGCGTGAAGCATTTACCAAGTAAACAAAAAAAAATACAAGCACAAAAGTGCGCAACTTTAAGAGACCCAAAAATCTAGTCAAAATCATAAGGTCTTCCAACCTCAACGTTGTCAAGCATTCCCAGGAAATCTTCCCCAAGACAAAAATGACAGCAACAGCAGGAAGTTTGGCACACTGCCATGTGACTTCCCTTACGCAGCACTGCGCTGTTAACATTCTTCTGCCTCATAAAGTGCGGTAATTTCAGGAATTCTGCTGAAGTCTAAACGATTATGCGCATTTTTGTGGTGTTTAGCGTGGGAGATAATGGAGAAGTTCCAGGTGCTCACTTACCCGAGAGCCAAATTGAGCGAGAAGAGCGTAAGCCGTGACAAATGTTTATGATTATATGACCTGTAAATGAGGCGCAAGTGTAATGTTATATCTTAAATTGAGCATTGTGTTCTCGTCTTCCTAGTGCTTCACACGCAATCAGTTTTCTTTCAGATGGAACATCCAAATCGTTTTAGAAGAACAGTTATTACGTCATCGATTTATAAAATATTCATGTGGACTAAGTGCAAGCTGATAATTAAAGTGGTTCACAAGCTATTATTTCTCACATTTTGGCAGGGTTAGAACGTTGGAATTGAAGCGAAAGCATTCTTTGATCCGGGCCAATGGATGAAGTACTCCAGAAGCCATTAATTAGCTTTCACATAATTCGTGAGAACAAAGTCTATAGGTACTGCAATACTAAAACTATTGCATGTGATCAATATTGAAAAACTCTTATGTCCATTACCTTCAGCATTAGTCATTTTAATGTAGTCAGAACATCAAAACTGACTCTCTACGATATCCACCAATAGTACGTAAAGCTTCTCGTACTTCAATAGTTTACTCTAGCGTTTCATCTTTAGCAGGAAGCATCACGATTTCAGTTGCGCCAGATGAGGGATTTAAGTTTTACACATGCGATTTTTCCACATCGTTTTTTAGCCCAGAGTATTAAGAATAAACGGCGGCATCGCGAAGCAAACAGGGCCAATATGTGTGAAACTATTCAATATGTCACCACTGTGCGTATCTCTTTTCTAGTTCCATGGTGCCCCGTGAGTCAACTTCATGCTTGAAGCGTTTCATTGGCGATCAATTCCTTTTTCTTCTTTTTTTTTAACAGAGCATTAACTTAAGTACAACATCATCCTGACAGTTTGATACTTTTATTTATTTATTTATTTAACATGTATTTCTCCACAGGTGGGAGGTGTTCTTGGATTATTATATTACAGCTTACATTAAAAAAAATTGTGTGTAGATTAATTTTTAAAACCTTTCACATGCCGTCAATTCCACATCATTACATTAGGGCATAGCATCGAAACAGGGACAACAGCATTGCCCTGCGTCGGGCCAATGTATGATGCTTTGCACACGTCATAAATTCCAGCTGTTTGTTAGGCCCCAGCATCCAAACTATGCCTGCACGCAACGCCGAGCGGTGGGCCAATGTCTACAGCTCTGTACACTGCAATTATTCTTCGCTCGGGGCAGTCAGTTGAGCGGATAACCTTCAGGTAATGTTCTGTCATGGCTGCTACGCACGGGGGAATCAAATCTCATCAGCCCGTAATTAGTCTTCGAGAGCGTAAAAAAACTTATCGAGCACACGCGATCCGCTACAGGAGATTGTCTTCCAGCTGTTTCCTGCATATCTCATCTTTGTCTTGCCCTCTTTTTATTTAATTACTTGTCGAGCTACGACGTTAATTAAGATAATGCTGAGTCTGGAATTATAATGACAATCATTAGTGTTTAAGTATTGGTTTTAATCTGTTGCTGTGGTAATAAATGGGCCAATAGTGCATGCAGAGGTGGACCAAAATGAGATGGCTTAGGAGGCAAAAATGTTGAACAAGTAGTAGTATTATGCATACTTAAAATTATATAATATTAAATTTCGTCCCGTTGCCTTGCTTTTTCACAGCTCTTATCAACAGGCACATTTTGCGTCAGTAACGTTCACTTCACTTCAAAATTACATATTTAACTTTAATTGTCTGTAATGTCATTGTCATTAAATTTGCATTAATCTCCCAGCCGGGCAGCCCGAATTGAACTTTACTTTCTACTTCCACCCAAATTTATTTTAAAAAATTGTTGATAAAATCAAGCAGTCTTGAAAATATCGTTTCAACTGTCAGTCAACTTTGAGCTTGACAATCGATTTTATTCTGCGCTTGCCCGAATATTTCTTGCAAAATTACGCTATCATATACATCTTTTTGGAGTCTTAGTGCGATTTTCTAGCGGCCTTCAAGTTTTGAAGGTCGACAGTAAATCGCACTTGCATCACTATAGTTATTACTGCCAAATCAGTTTATCTCATAAAACAGAACGTAAATTTTTAAACGGCCTTCCATTTTTGCTTCCCTTGCTGAGTTTCCTATGCTCTAATTTCTTTACAAAACTCCTTTACAAAATTAGGGATGGGCGGTTAGCCGCAATTTTCAGTTGACCTCCCATTGAAATAGCTCAATTTTAAGATGCACTTGCGCTAGTACTTATTTTCAAATTCCGCTGGCAAATCTGTTTTGCCTGTCAGAATACTGCCGTAATTTTCAATCGACTTCCCTATATATCGACGGCTGGTCTAAACCCTCGTATTTCGCATAGACTGCAGTTCCTTATGAGGATCCGAAGCATCAGATAACATGTCGAGCACCTTTGGAGGGTAGGTTAATTTTTCGACAACACATCGTAAAAGGCGCGGCAAAGAAGTCGTAAAGCACTTTGATGTAGCGTCTGCATGTAACGCAGCCATAATGCTGGTTGTGATACCATTCTATGATGATCGGGTTAGTTGCTTTGATATTGTGCAAGCAAAGGTTACAAGATCGATTGTTAAACAAGGGCGTTGATGGAGCAGACTATAGCAGGCTGGGGGGGGGGGGGACGTTCGGGGTCGTGAGAGTCGAGACGGGAAATTTAGGGCTTTGAGGAATCTTTAACAAGGCTGTCGTGAATGTAAAGTGAAGTTGAAGATTTTTTAGTGTGTGCCAAGACAGTGCAAGTCTTAAATAAAGATAGAAACTTGACAAATACGGTGAATGGGGATTTCCTCAAGCCCCTTAAAGTAATTTATGTTAAGCCGTCCACAATACTGCTATTAACGGTACATTAAACAGGAATTTACTTTGTTCATCAAGGCAATTTTTCCCAATAGAAGATTTAAGGCGTATTTGATAAGCACGCCGTGTATTTTGTGTATTTTATACAAGCTAAAGCACTGCCGCTGTTTAACAAAGGCAAACATAGAGCATCGATGAAATAGAATGCATTAATTTCACTATGGTCTAAGGAAGTGAGGCGTGTTTAGATGACTTTCCCTTGTGTAATTACTGAACAAAGTGTAAACCTTTAGTCTATTTATGCTACTAATTAAATTACTGCGTGAAGAAAATGCATCTAATGCGGATAACTGAATAGAAAAACTGTAGGTGAGTTGCTTATACTCTACATATAGGAGCGACATGATAGAAGGGAGAACTGATAAATGTGTAAAGGCTATTTAAACTCAAGAAATATGTTGTGCTAAATCTCATATTACAGTTGGCTCCTTACCTCACAGACTATGCACAGTGGAATTCAGATATATTCCTATTGTCTTGTATATAATAATTGGAACGGGGTTTTGAAGCAAAACTGATCACGTTACGTACCAGTCTCAAGGTTTTATAACTTTGATTTTTACATTTTGTATTTTTAACTTCAGATTCCCTAGGCATCGCCTTATTGCTGACATAATCTCAAGGTTAATATATGGTTTGGTCGTGGCGTGATATACTGATGGGACCCGCTATCCCTTGCTCGTCTTACAGGCGAATTCTATCACTCAGATCGATCGATATTACTGATTGAAGGATGCGACGTGGTTTGAAAAAATGCACTAGGATAGATCGTGGGAAATTATATCAGTTTGGTCTGCGGTAAATATAGTGTGGACGAAATGAAATAATTTGTTACTCTTTTATGATTGACTTAATCTTATCTCTGCCTTGGAAAGGACACTGCTTTGTATATGTCACAACTGGTACACTGTGTATATTAAATGGTTCATGTACAGGATGGATAGTGATAATGTCGTGTGCGAACGATGGATTTGGACAATCGATCGATCGCGCTGTGCAACCGGTGCATATTGTAGGTATTAGGCCGTAATTTCGGGTAAGTTGGACTATATTCGGGTTTAATGTCGGGTAGGTTAGGGAAGGCAAGGACTGTTTTTTTATTTTTCATTTTAAAATTTGAACGATCGATCGTTTGCGCAGCGCGATCGATCGCGCACAACAATAATATGTAGAAGTTCTAGAGGAAAGAAATTTGGAGCGGAAAAATAAGTAATGATTTTATCTGCATCAGTTCCCAGTGTGGGAAATATAGACTGGGAGCCATATATAGGACGTAAAATATTTCTCATATTTCCGAATACATGGTCCGTCTTCCCTGGACAATTGAATCAATTTTGAGAAATATTTCAAGGGATTAGAGCCAGAAGTGGTTATATCCATTTTTGGCGAAATCGGATTCCTTTCACCACTTGGGTGCCTGTGAGGCATATTTATACTGTCACGGGCGTCTATGCCATATATCTTACGTAAGAAGATATATGGAATGAAAAGAAATGGCATAGATACCCGTGACACGAAAAATATACCTCACGGGCACCCAATTGGTGAAGGGAACCCGATTTCGCCAAAAATGGACATAGCAACTTCTGGCTCTGAGCCCTCGGTTTATAGTGCATGCAGAGAAATATTTTCACTAAATGAAGATACATTATTGGAAACTATCATTTCCGATGGAGGGAAGTTTATTTTAAAAAGAAAAGAGATGTTTGGTGTACCTGCAATCCATACTATGATAAAAGGGCTGACTTTTTGTTATTGAACTTTGTCGACGGGGCAGTCAGTCGTGCTGTATGATTGGTGAGAGTTAAATGCACAGCCCAAAGGCTGCAGTGAACTGCTTCAAATGTGCTCCGTTTTGTCATCAGGTTTTAGTGAATGCGTTCGAATAATAGAAACGAAACTCGCCAGTTAGCCAATCATTCTGAATTAGCTATTCCTCCACAGACGGTTGTTGCAGATAATTTATTATTTATCCCCCTCGAACAAAGTGAGAGAGGTGATAATGTTTTCGTTGAAAACTGAAACGTATGTATATATGTGTATATATATATATATATTTGTCTGTCCACCCAATAAGTGGTCGAAGGAGTTGAGCAATCTTCATAATTTTTTGTAGAGAGTTTTGTGGGTTGACTTAGATATGACCCATGGAAAAAATAGACCCAACTGGCCATAAAAAAATGACGGCGTTGAATTTTCTTCACCAAGGTGAATTTGCATCCACCGAGGTAGATCGTCTGGAGAACGGGGCGTTCTATTTTTCCTATGTTATTATTGAAGAACTAATCTCTGGGAAGGAATGGGGCTGTGCTCTAACCTCGTTCATCAAAAATGACTTCGTTGAATTTGCCCCTTACCGCGGGTGATGGTCTTGCGCCACTGAGGAGTTCTAGTATTGTTATTATAGTCAATTATGAACCGCAGAAGGTGTTCCTCTGTACAAAGCCCTAAGAACAACCCTGTTTCGATATTTTAGTAGTTCTTTTTTATTTTTTTAGGTTAATGGAGCATAAAGATCAGTTATTATCAGAGTTGGGTGCTTGCATACTCTTTCGGCCCAGCGGCAAGAGCAGAAAATCATTACAGACCTGCGTCTTTTTTTTTTCTACTCTTGAGGCTGGTCTTTAAGTGCCCATGAGTGCTCGAATTTGGCTACCAAATGAGTAAAGGATATACAATATCTCTCACCAAAATAGAAACATTCGTTCTAACTTTTGTCAAAGTTGTATAAGTAACAGCAGCAATTAACTCTGCACTGCATGTTTTATCACACATGATACGTACGTACCTATTAAGTGCCAATCCTCCGATAAAGATAAGGCTATGGACTTCTTTTTGCCTCTCCTCTAAGTTTAACATTATGAAGCCGCGTATCATATACGTACAATAAACTATCATATGAAAGGTTATCTAGTGAAGATTATTATTTTTGCTACAATTATACCCGCGGTTTATCCATCTTTAGCACACTAGTGATCTGCTCACTGAAGAACAACTGAAGATCGCCAGGGACATATTTCATGGCACTCATCATAAAAATCGCTGGTAATGCAGGTCAATTGAAAAGATTTTCTTATTTTTTATTATTCTCATGTCTATTGTTGGCAGCTACCATAAAATAAAGTTTTATTCCCGAGATCACAGTCGCACATTCCATTTTCATTGTGCCGTTCTTCTTCCTTTCCCGTGAAATGTCAAGAGTTGCGTGGATACACTCAGTATCCAGTCCCCTTATTTCCGCCATCAACGAGAGCAAGTTCCCTTTCTTGATAGAAGAATGCTGCGTCAGAGCCAAGGTCGCGCTATATGCTGGAGACGTCGCCGCAAGTGCAGCTCGACCTGCTGACGTACGGATAGGTCCCGTCTCTCTCACGGTGCCTCACGTGACGAACGTGGGTGTAAAACTTCACCTGTTGGCTTAAGGCGGGTTCATACTACAGTTAAATAAACTTGCTTCCTAAACTTAGCATCCAAATGCGTTGCTGTGTCCATGTATAAGTAAACAGTTGAAAAAGTGCAAGGCTTTTTGAATCCTAATGCACTCTGAATTTGAAGAGATATGCAAAACTTTAACAGCACTTGCTAAGTTAACTGACTATACGGCCTGAATTGCAATAACTAGTTTGGTAGACGCACACTTGTGTTTACAAGAACACAGGGTGACATTCAGGCTCTGGGTTACGAGAACACGTTCACTTAATAATGCATGGTCCAGTCATAGGATTTCTGACGATTTTTTATCACTAAGTTGTGTTGAAGCTTCGTCAATTATTGGGATTCCGATATCACGATGACAACTTGAGCACTCTGAGGGCGCATACCTCCGTCAAGCAAGGCAACGGTAACGAAAAATGTAAATTGATTCTGAGACCATGATTTTCTTTGTATCAACACCAAAATCTAATCATTTGTGCTTTTCAATAGTGTTAACAACTTCAGTAACTTTTTGAAGATCCGTTCTTAACTTTTTGAGTTATGCTGCTAACAAGCATTATGACAAGCATGAGTCAAACATACAAACGAAGAAACCAATCTGCACCAAAATTAAATCATTTATGTCTTTTAACATTACTAGCAATTCCTATGAATTTCATAAAGATCCATTGACTATTTTTTGAGTTATTGTGCTAACAAGCATAACAAAAAAAAAAAAACAGTGACAAACGAACGAACAAACGGATCATTAGAAAAATTTGGTCATTTACTTTTCGTAATATACCCACCTAATACCACATGTAAATTTCATAAAAATCCGTTCATAACTTTTTGAGTTATATAATTGAGAAAAATGTGGCAGACAAACAAACGGATGAACGGATCTTCACCAAAAGTTAATCACCCGTTCCTCGTAACTTACCTAACAATCCCTATAAATTTCATCCAAATCCGTCCATAGCTTTTGAGTTATCTTGATGATAGACATACTGATAGCCAGACAAACAAAAACAGACAGACAAGCCCGACGAAAGCATAACCTACTTAGCAGAGGTAATTACTGTGCAAGCTGAAAAGGAATCATAAATATGAGTAGTAATTTTGCGATCATAACCCTTAGGACCTCAGCAGCGCCGCCAGGGGATTCAAAATGCTAACTCCTCTTCTTGATAGGCCTTCGAGACGTCCATCTTCTATACTTCCTTTTCTTCCTTCCATTTCCACTCTCCTGCTCACGCTGCTTCGTTCTGCACGTTCTCTTTTTCCCTACTTGCCATATCCATGTGTCTAAACCTGCGTGGGGATACCCTCATGCATGGGTTCCACGTTTCTGTCGGCATACTGTATGTCCCTTTCTCTGCCTCTCTTGGAACACAGATCTTTGTTGTGCTTAAAGTAATGTATACAATATCAATAGGCCCACATTTTATGAACTTGTCAGCCCGCCCAGTGCGCACTCAGAATCATTGTATAGCACTACATAAATTTATCTTCCTATATCTGTACCATTTACAAAGAGCGAAAGCTGCGAAATGGATCTTTAATTACAAATAACTTTTCGAAAAAACTGCATGAGCTAAAACAGATCAATTTTTTATGAGGGAGGTATTTATGCTGGAAGTTATTCCCGAAGAGATTCAAAGGCTAAAATTTTTTGTACAAGATATTGTAAAATTTCGTCAAGATTGTCCCTTTTGGGCAGTAAGAGGAAAACATGAAAGCCTTTCTTCAGCTTCGACTTCATAATAATTTTTTTCAAGTTAAAAAATTATATTTTCATCCCTTGAGTAGTACAACATGCATTGCCTAGATTTATGTATTATTTTATTGTGAACGACAGTGCAAAGGTGATTTTTATTATTGGCAAAAATACGGAAATTCTTTTATCTGCTCTAATCAAATAGTCACTTTGTTGTTGATAAGGTTCTGTTTTATTGTTCAGAAAGCGATCTTTTGTATCGTTTCAGGAATATAAACCACCCGTTAATTACAGAGCGCGACAGATAGGTACCTCTTTGTTCTTATCTCCCCTATCGTAAGCGCTACGCATCCCCATCTATTAGGGGATTCTTCAGATAAGATCTTACCACATAACTCCTTGCAGCTTATCTCTTTTTGCTTGCTATGAAATGCAAGCGACGGTCGCGTACGATACAAGGAGCGTTAAGTCACGTGTCGCTATAGTTATTTGGCGATGGTATGTGTAGCTGAAAATACATTAATTATAGACCTTACTAACAGCTGTAAATTTATGTCTCAGTACAACATTTCGCTTTTGTTTCTAAGAAATGAAAGATCAACTAGTACAATACAAGGAGCATTTGATCAAGGGTCGCTATGAATGTGTATTTGGTTATGGTATTTGCAGCTGACAGTTCAAGAGTTTTGTATAAGTTTGCCTTAGTAAAAGTGTTGTTTTTCGCTTTAGCAATATGTATATATGTATTTTCCTGTGCGGGGCCACCAATATTTGTGACGGGGCTTAATCTCCAGTTTGAACTTTGGCTACTTTGTACTTGAGAGCGTATTTGTGAACCCATTGTGTTCTTAATTAAAGTTAATTATTATTATTTTTTTTATTATTTCGCTATCGCTTTCGGAGCAACGTATGCTACCGTCAGTCGTTTACAACACAACTAGCATTTAGTCATCTGTCGCGACAGTATGTGGCGACGGTATGTGTGGTTAAAAATCCTTGGTATAAATCCATGCGTTTCGCCTTAGTGGCGGCATTGCATTTCGCATAGGAAAGTTTCGCCTTGCTTGTCATGAGAAACCTGTGACTCATGCTCAGTAGTATAATTAGTCTTGCCTCTTGAATATTTGGGCATAATGAATGAGGACGTGAGTAGCAAAACTTTGTGTAGTGATGCCACTGTATCCAAGCTACATATATCTCCCAAAGTAACTACGTATTACGCTTGCTTGCGGGGGAATACCGGATACAGTCACGCACGGTACAATTTGCTCGCCCTCTGTTCAGGTGTCGCACAAATCAGGTCGTGACGATATGAGAAGATATGTTTCGTGCTAAATACGGTACGCACAGAGACCTCTTCAGTTGACCCATGAACACCCAAAATGATATATATGTTTTGTACAGCTAGACTACCACCATTGCTAAAAGTGTGCCGTATTTGAGGAGTGTGAGGGTTGATTCGTTTTATAGTTCTATGTACTCAGATACTCGGTCAGGAATTTTGAATACAAGTCCAAGGACATCATTGTTCCCTTGTACAAGGCATTAGTGCAGTCACTCCTAGAATTTGCTTTCCAATTCTGGTCGCCACACCTCTGTAAAGATATCGATAACATGGAAAAGAGTCCAACGCAGAGCAACGAAATTGATATCTCAGCTGCGAAACAATCCGTATGAATGTCGCCGAAAAGAACTGGGTCTGATCTCTCTCGAGCAAAGACGACTCAGGGAGCGACTAGTAGCAACATTCAGGTATTTGAATGGCTTCAACGACGTACCTTCAACGGGAATCTTTGAAATAGACTTCAATGATCGCTTGCGAAACAACGGTCAAAAACTCAAGCATAAGTCTCGAAGAACGACCTGAAGTCAGCAGATCTTTCCGTTTTTCGTAGTCAGCATTTGGAATAGACTCCCTTCTGACGTTGTTAGAGCGGAAGCAGTCAACGAGTTGAAAAATCGTCTTGACATACATTGGAAGAGACATCCCTCACAGCTAAGGATTCCTCCTCCAGGAGTCGCACACTCTTAACGGCCAAAGCCTCCGAGGCTTCCTTAATCCGTCTTCTTCTCTCTTCCGCTCCAACTGCACTGTCTAACATCTTTAACTCCGTATATCAGCGGCTATTAACCATGATTGAGTGCATTCATGATCGTCTCTTTTGCTGAGACTCTTCTCCTTCCTCTTTTTTTTTCTTCTGTTTTCCCCAGTCTTTTATATCCTACTAACATAAGGGCAATAGCTCATAGAGGGCCGGAGCGTAAATTTCGGTGTCTCTTCGAGAATGGGCCTGTTGGTTCGTCTACTGCCGCCGATCTAATCTAGTCTGATGCAACTAGTACGAATAGAACAATTTCCCACGTATATTCGCTGACAGGTGATGCCATATTTCCCATAAACGTTTGGCATTTCTTCCAATACTTAGGAATACACTTGGGGGCCACAAAAATTGTCGTCAATGATTATTGCATCAACGAGCCTTCGTTAGTCATGCGATTACCCGTGCATCACAAAAATATTTTGACATCGCAGTAGTAACTCATCGCCTGAACGCAGTGACGACAACCACGGACACGTTTGGGAACTTGGGAACACATTAAAATTCTATGGGAACACACTGTATTGTCACGCTGAGAATCTTGTGAATTAACGTAGCCACAGCTGGGAAGTTGCTTCACTAATAACAGCGGGCAGATACTCGTATAAGACGACGACGTCATGGCCGAGAGCAACAGAGGTTGGCAATTGGAAGTTACACCGATACATATCCAAATATTGTTAGTATTATTAACAAACTGGATCTGCTCTCTTCACTCTCTTCTAAAAAACAACGATGAAAAAATGGGCAATTTTCTCCCCAGTCTACTGCTGCAAAGCCACGCCGAACCCCAATGCTTTTACAAAAAATCCTGCAATAGCTTTTTTTAAGTATGGTAAAATTATCACCACCAACCCTTTTTCATTCTTAACTGACTCTCCAAAGCTCATCGCTCAAAGTTAAAAGTATGTTAAGTACGTAGCGGGGACACGGATGTATTGACATAGTGGCTAACTTTTCGAAGTTTTTCTTTTGAACTTAGCAGTGTAGTCTCAGTTGTAGACCCAAGTATGCATCGTTTCAGTGTTGAACATTTTTCATCGCAACATACAAAATCGAAAACATGACAGCAAGGCATGTTCTACGAACTGAGTATTCTACATATAAACCCTTCACTCACTGCCGGCCAGGTGGATATTGGGGTCCTATTGCAACTAGTGCTCTTCCTACGGAAATAGATAATGTGATTAACTCCTATTAATTAAATCCGATTAACTTACGTGTTTTAACAACCAGCCCCAGTAAGCATAGTTGCGCGCTTCAGTTTAACTTTTAGCGAGTTTAAATCGGTACTGGAAGAAATGTGCATCGTTTATATATTCTCGGCCTGTATTTTACCACCTCTGTATATAAAGACTGCGCAATGTGCATTGCAGAGGCCACGGGTTTTGTGTATTCTATTATTAGAACCATAACACAAACATTCCTCCCTCTCAGCATTAAACCTCGAGGAGTAAACATATTCTTACTGCCAGGTTAAAGGTCTATGCGAAGAGTTGATGACACCAGCGATAATCTTCTATAGTGCTTGCATAGATACCATATGTGAAATTTATACCACACTAGCCGTTATCTTTAGTACTACAGGAATAGATGGTATTTAGGATATGTGGACTTCAGTAATGGTTATCTCGAGTGCATTAGAGGACTACCCTAACAACATTTGTTTCTGCCCTTTAATTAAGCTTAATTCGTATACAGATGAGGCTACCAAAAATTCTGCAAGTGTAATACACAAATGTTCATCTTTGGCCGCGCATATGTAGGGAGCATAGACAAAATTTGGCTTGCGTGATGATTATTAACTCTATATCGATTATAGTCTCGATTGTACTACCCCAGTTCTCGAAACAAGCAAAGGTTTGCTGCCATTTGCTATAATGATAACTTAAACTACATCAAAACTAGTCAGCATTCAGCATACGTAATATATGAGTTGTCGTATAAAAATCATCTCTGGGAACCCTTCTGGGTGGCGAAATGAATGAAGATTTTGTTGTAATAAGTAATATTGATAACATTATACTGTGGGGGTAGGCGGCAAACGGGAATTTAGATTGCCATAATAATGATCTTGTCGCTCATCCTCCCTGAAGCTTGTTTCCACCAGCCTTCATGTGAAGTTCCCACCGACACTCCTGACCTTAGAATCAACAGTATAAACAATAGGCAGTTTTGGGTGGGAACGTCGAAATTCCTTGCATCGCTGGGCTCCATGCTACGCAGCTCTGTTTGATACAATAATTATCATTGAATTATGTGA
>LQNS02278097.1:31857766-31872661 GCA_001587735.2 Parhyale hawaiensis | reverse complement strand
CCTGACCTTAGAATCAACAGTATAAACAATAGGCAGTTTTGGGTGGGAACGTCGAAATTCCTTGCATCGCTGGGCTCCATGCTACGCAGCTCTGTTTGATACAATAATTATCATTGAATTATGTGATGCGCAGTGCCTCCTAGCTGAAGGGCTTAGTATAGGTTCTTAGTCTAACATCAAGTCAAGAATCCTATTCGATCCATGTTATTGGAAATCGAGAAGGTTACAGTCAATGATACGGATATTATTCCCACTTATTCGATGTCTATAGAGATGGCACCAAATAACATAGGACAATTGCCTGAAGTTTCCAATTGATACAAATGTATTTGGCTGGGGAGCGTGGTTGTGGTCCATAATTTACCCTTATTTTACCCATACTTTTAGAAACAATGGCTAATATTATTGATTCGATTGTCAATTGCTCCAGAAGGCTCGGCTAAATCATATGGCTAATGCAATATAATAGTCAGGTAACGAACAGTTGCCCTAATCTGCTATTAGTTATTTGCTGAAAATATCGTGATAGAAATTGCAGTCTAACACGTGGTGAACGTGACGATATAATTTATTAGTTATAATGGACACATCACCTGCTGCCGTAACGGGAAATAAAATACGTAACTTGTTTATGAGACATTTAAGTGTTCACAAAATTTCCAGGAGAGTGCAATGAACATCGGACGCAACAGAGATACAAGTTTTTATAAAACTCATAGTGGAAAAGTATGATATTATACACATTTTCAGCAAACTATTTTATGTAATCATTTTGCTTTTCATATAATGCAGATGTCTGAAATCTTTTGGTAACTATTAACTATTTTTTCCATAATACTCCGATATATCTGTGCCGTGGACCCATCAGAAGAAATAGAAGAAGCAGCTGCAGGTTGCAGGATGTGGAACAGAGGATGATATAATTAAAAAAATGTTGTAACGAGCGGAAGCGCAATTTGTCGGCTGCGATCAAGGTTCTCCGGGAAAAAATGAGCCAGTGTTTCGAGGTTGGTCGTACTGGAAAACTTTTCGTCTATAAAGTAGAAATTGTCAGCTGGTAGTATTTTAAGCCATCTTATGCCATAGTGAGAGTTGCATAGGTTAATACGAAAACTAGCTAACGAACCCCACATATGCTTTTGTACATATAAAACAAATAGCTACTCGAAAATGGAGAATACAATAAAAAAGTCCAAATAAATGTCAGAAACCCAAATTAAAGAAGACACTGATTATATGTTTGTACTTGATACTTGAAATGAGTAATTCACCTACCACAGGAATAACAGAGCACAATGTAAACTAAGATTGTTATGTTGGCATATGGAATTAACTTTGTGGTTCTTTATAAGCTATGTTATTGACTGTAGATTAATTGCGTAGAGCGCGCATAAACCGTTATGAATAATGAAAATCATTGTATTTACGGCAATGTTAGGTGCTTTCGACAACCTATAGAACACAGTAAACAATTATTTATATTCGACAAACTTGTTACAATGACATCATAAAACAAACAAATTATCGAGTTTTTGTTTCATTTTTCAGTCATCACTTTAGTTAGTAAGGGAGGCAGAAGGTCGTCTAATCTGCCTAAGAATTTTACCAATTCCATGCATCATCGCTCGTGAAGGTAATCGTCCAGCAGGCGATGACATCCATCTACATTACCAGGTTTTTCTTGTAGCTAAGGTGCTACGAAGCCTTTTTGTAGCACCTGCTGTTAGCTACCTTAGGAACTGCGAAACTTTAGTTCGAGAAATAATAATAACTTGTATAAGAAAGACGCACGCATAAGAAGCCTGATGTTCGCTATACGCTAGCTAAGGAGATGCTATTATTTTTATTTAAAATATATAAATACTGCAAGGAAAACTCAGTTAACACTCAATAAAGCTCCTAAAAAATCTAGAGAAATGTAGTAACTTGTATAAAACACACACTATAACAAGCTGAGTGTTGGTGATACTCTAGTATGTATGTTCCTTTATTAATAGCTAAATAGCTATAGCTAAATAGCTAAACACTGCAATTAAAACTGTCGAACTACTCGATAATACTTGCAAAAAATTTTGAGGTTTGAAAATAAACAACTAATCGAACAGGAACGTAGGTATATTAAATAACATAGCATTCAGAATGTGAAATCTATGTAGAGACAATAGATAATGCGAAAAATACTGTAGCATTTCGTGGCGTAGCTCTGATGGAATACAAAGCTCTGTAAAAGCTTAAACTAGTGATGCAGTTGTTAGTGTCACGTGGTGCAGCAGTTAGTGTCACGTGGTGCAGCAGTTAGTGTCACGTGGTGCAGCAGTTAGTGTCACGTGGTGCAGCAGTTAGTGNAGTTATATAGTGTCACGTGGTGCAGCAGTTATATAGTGTCACGTGGTGCAGCAGTTATATAGTGTCACGTGGTGCAGCAGTTAGTGTCACGTGGTGCTGCAGTTAGTGTCACGTGGTGCAGCAGTTAGTGTCACGTGGTGCAGCAGTTAGTGTCAACTGACCATTGTCTCCTGCATGCAGTTTTTTTTTTTAAAGAACCACAAAACTTCCTGCACGAGCAAGGCTATGCAATGTATGCTGAACCAATAAATTAATTTTTTGTCTTGCTGTGTAGCACTCGACTCTTTTTTTTTATCTCCGAACTATGACTGAGTTGTACCTCAGAAAATGCAAAGTTGTTTCTCACTCAGTCTCATACTGTTGCCTTCCCCCCCCTTTCTTTTCTAATTTTAGCACTGTTTACTTTCGCGTGTTCACTGTAGTAGCTGACATCATCATCAACTCTAACGATCATTATAGGCCGACGAAAATTGCTCCACATTAAAGTTCTTTCATATTTTGTGAACTTAATTTAATGTCTAGTAATTTATCCAACAGATCCTAGCAAGCTATTTTTCTTTTTTACTTATTACTCCGTCTAACTTAATCTTATGATTTTCGTACTTCAAAATCTTTTGCTTTTTCAAATTAAGCTCGTGAATGTACTGATTTATCTGCTACTTTATACTATTGCATGCTACTAACGCATCCGTTAAATTTTTCTACATCTTTTTTTAGTTTTGCACTGAACAAAGGACTCTCTCGGAATACTCTTTATAGTTTCTAGAATTTCGAGCTTCTATTCGCGCCTTGGATTCCTGAAGCCGAGCGATATTTTATTTTTCTTGATGGCACTCTTGCTTCGCTTCAAGAATCCCCATCTCCAAATTTTCTTTTTACTCGGCGATGCATTCTTCAATTTTTGTGAAGAATGCATGTATTGCCTCAAGTAGCGGTTTCAGTGAATTTTTATCCGTTTAGCTGTAGAGATTCTACGAGTTTTAGTTCTTTAGAATATGTCTATTGAAATGGTTGCACCATTTTTTACTCGCTGCCAATGTATCGTCGCCGTCGCCATTATCATGAGTTTCATTTTCTGCTTAATGCAGTTTTGATGAGTCGTTTTCTTCGACGTCATATTTCATCTGTCTCCCTAACGCTTCGTCCTCGCTTTCATTCTTGCATTTTTTGCAACTGAGAAATTGCATCTTTAGTTGATCAATGATATCTTGATACAGCTTCTACAAATCCGGCACACTGTCTCCCGCGTCTTCATAGAGCTCTCGACAGTATTCAATCAAATTTGCAATAGTGTTTTATTGAAGACTAGCCATCTCTTCAACGGACAATGTATCTGGAAAACTTGTTCCCTCTTTCCTGCAATTGATGGCATAAACTAGTAGTTTCTTTCTGATCTCCTTTCTTCCAGTTTTCACGTCATGACCTAGTTGCATATTATTGCTTTCCTTCTTAGTACCCATCCCATCTTCAGCTACTTGCTTTTCAGTGGTTTCCTTCTTTGTGATTTTCGTATTGTCAATCAGTTCCTTCTATTTGGTTCCCATTTTTGTAGACTTTACTCTTTCGGTTAGTTTCTTTTGGGACTGGAGGAATTCATCACACTCGTCCAGACTTTCCGTTTGTCTTCTTGTCTCGTCTGCCATACAAACTTGCTGCCGGCCCTCTTCAAAGCACGGCGACTGGTTTTGTCTTCCAACACAAACTCTCTCACTGCCAGACGTTTCCTTTACCGAAGGTTGTTAGGACAAGGCCAAATCTCCAGAATCTTGCAACAGATTTCCTTCCTAATGCTCGAGCATCCCTGCAATCGGCAGGCAATTTGTTTCACTTCCGCTTTGTAAAACTTTTGTTTTTAGAGCAGTATCACTATAAGTGTTCAGATATGAAGCATCATATCCGCAATGGGTCTATTCATCATATTTATCACATAATTTATGATTTAAGTGAGGATAACCTTGTTCGTAGACAGCTTTCTGATGCAAATCGCTGTCAGTTGTATTCGATGCTCGGAAGTTCTTGATGGGGCAATCTTCATCTGATCGCCGGTACCTTCCAGGCGACCTTTCTCTGCACATTGCTTAGCTTGGACTCTAACCATAGATTTATCCGGACAAATTCAACTGATTTCGTGCATCATGCATATAGTGGGCGTAATTACTACGACGTGTGTCCATCCTCATGACATTCCATGCTGCAATTTAATCATATCTTTAGTTAGCTACTTCAGCTCCCCGTGCGTAACTGCCATTGGCTGCTTTTTAGTAGAGAAACTACGTGTGAGAAGAAGACCAACGTGAATCTTGCAATGCATTCTTCGATGAATCTTAACTTTTAGTTACATCTGCAACTTTCTTGATGGTATTGTTTTCAAGTGGATGATGAGCATCGGCAGGATTCAGAAAATTGTCTTGATTGACAGGCGTGTCACCAAGTGACTGTAAAGCGTAAGCAGGAATCCGAGAATGTCCTATTGAGGAACTCGAAATTGTTTTCCGCGGTGCATATTCATTGCGCAGACCGCCTCCGGATTTCATCTTAAACGCAGTTTTGTCCGTAGACTTCTCTCCTGTAGTTGTCTTACTACTTGTACCAGTAGCGAATTCGTGCTCACTGAGATTCATTCTTGGATAGCACGCTCGTTCTCCTTCGTTTAGAGAATCTCTCTGTCGCTGCTGATCTTAAATATGTTTCCAGGAAATCCCTATGTCTGAACTTTAAGTAGCAGTGTCACTACAGTTCTTAATTGTAGGTGGGATATAATGTTACTGCCGTAAACCACATTCTCCTTATCTTTGACGCCTAGTTTTATCGAGATTTTCGTTGCCATTATTTCTCATTTGAAAACTTTGTCTTTCAGAAGTTATTTCAACATCTGGAACTCTTGGTTGTGTGGCAGGTACATAACCTTGAAATATCGCTTCTCTGCCTTCTTAATATTCTGGTTAGCTGCCAAAATTTCTATAAGTAACATTTCCAGCGTTAGCCGTTTTCGTATTTGGAACAAGTCTACCACTGGAGCTTCTTTCCGTTCCCAGGATTTTCTGGTGATCATCCCTATCGTAGAATTGTTTTCGCCCATTTAGGTATTAGAAATTTCGAGGACCGGTGAAAAAATTTCTAGGCTCGCTCGTTTTGGAGATACGAGGGGTCTTTTAGAAGCTGTTTTACTAAGTTAAGCGACCTTCAATATGCGTAGCAATGGGCACCAACTCATGCGTAGTAGTTGACTTAATACCACCATTTCCTTCAATTTAGGTGTCACTCATCCATGTTCGACGACAGTCGACGTAGTTTCTGCTTGAGTTAGTACTTGAAGTGGTAGCCTGTCTCTCCATGTAGCATCTTTCACGTGTTGATGTATTTTTCATCTGCCATTCATTCATGGTGCGTTCGGTTCGGTGAGCGTGTCTTCGATCACTTGAAGCAATTTCTGTAGATCCTGCATCGTCGATGGGCACAAGAAATCTTACACGCGGCTTGAAGCTTATGGTTGAATCGCTCCTCGAGCTCACCAAATACTTATCCATTCGGAATGCATTTATTCGGTTAGAGATCAGTTGTTACAGCTGCATTGAAGTGAAATATAATCCAACATCATCCGTAGCCATGATACCAAAATTCAGCTTAATTTAAAACTAAGCAAAAATGGAAGCCGTGACAGTGTTTTAAGAACAGTAATACTTTTTTACATATTATACACAGCAATTGACACTATATAGTTCAGTGAAGGCCGCGCTTTTAAAGTTTTATATTTTTATCCATTTTTAGCACACGACGACGCTCGTTAGAAAGCAACCTAAAAAAATAGTATTAGGCAATAGTGACGTCCATTAAGGTTGCACGCTGCTACAATTCAAATTTCAGTTGCAGGTCGATGCACAAGGATCTCCAAACCCAGCAACATCATATCTTTGGATCGATCTAATTTTGTAACTTCGCAAGTCTTTATACTGTACTATGTAAAACAATGCAAATCTAGTATATAACTACAATGTCAATCATGTCTGCAGGTGTAGGGTGACTGTGTCCATATATTTTTCCCTGAGCGTGGCCACTTATTTGCGTGACGGGGCCTCATCGATTTTGATATTGAAAAATATAGTTAACTTGTACTTGTCAGCACATTCATAAACCTATTGTGCTCCTAATAAAAGTTATTTGATTAGAAATTTTCAGTATAAAATCTTTTTCTCTTACATTCATACTCGCAATCTAGCTCCATTTCCGATTTTTAAATTACAGAGGAAGATCATCTCGCTGTTGTCTCCAGAGAACTACCAAGTTACACCAGGATGCGCTGTCCCTGCAAACGCTATAATTCTCTCCACCTCCTCCTTGCAAGTCTTCCAGTCTCCGCTGTTGCCCAACTCTCCCAACACCCTCAACCCATCACCCCCTCCCCTGCCTCCCCCGTGCTGGCAGGGTCCTTTAGTATCCTGCTGCCATGGTCCTGGGCCCCGTCCTGCGGTTCCCACGCCCTCTGCCGCTACCTTCATGCAGTTCCGGAACTGCGGAACTATATATTACGTTGATTAAGAATTAATGTAAAATTGGTCTTTCCTAGATACTGACTCTATAGATTATTATTTGGCGATAAATCGCTAGAAATAATTGATAGATATCAAACAACTAGGTTATTATTCAGCCCTTATAATAGTAATATAGATTTAATATTTCCTAGATAACGGTGCCAAGGATATTATTCAGTCCTTAGAATAGAAATGCAAATAGGGTTTTTCCGATACAGCAACGCCTAAGGTACTGCTAGAACCTGGCCTGCGCTTATTACCTATCTTATGGGTTAGATGGAATGAAACGTCCCTGGTGATTTTCTCCCTATAGATTAAATTGCATTGTGGGGATGTTCACTTCAAATTGAAGCCTAGTACTAGAAACTGCTGGGGCTGTTCTTTAACGATTATTTACCTTTTTACCGCCGTAATTAAAAATAACTTGTTGTATGTGTTTCGGCTATAAATATTGTGAAATTGCTAAGCAATTTTGACATAATCAATCATTTTAGGACCATTGGTGTTATACTGAATTAAACTCGATGCTTTTCAAATGTTTCCCGAACAGCAACAGAAACATCGGTGTGCTCTGTTTAACCGACGATCCCAGTAATCCTATCTAGGTATATTTATAGACTGTAGCTATGCTATCTTATTGCAAAGGCATTTTTCAGCAGGAATGCGATTGGACGAAGAACCATTGGATCAATGTAACACAACCTGGTATGAATATAGTCGAACAGGCGAGGCCCAGTGAATGGCGACGTTCCCTGGAACTCTAAGCCGTTACTTTACGACCAGAGCGAAGATGGTGTAACACGCAGAAGGCGGGAGGGTCGGTACAGCCTGAGCGGGGAGGCCATGTTGCTGCTGCAGCAGTTCAATCAAGAGTCAAAGGCAAAGGGTCAAGGACGGTTTTTATTTTTGGCTTCCTCTTCGTTCTTCTTCACTTAGTGGGAAGAGCCGCCAGTGTTCACACCGACGCCATCTTGAAAGCGAAAGCGGTCGGTAAAACGGGCGAGTATGTCAGGGCGAGGACTGAGGTGAACGAGAGTGACATTTGGACTGGGGAACCTGCATCATTTCTGGCACTCTTATCTTACAAAGGATTCTTCCTCTGTCAGCTGGGAGTATAGTTACAGTATTATGGGTATAGGAAATACCAGCAATCAAGAGCAGTAATTATTCTATCAAAAGAGCATCATTTATGACAAGAATGGCAGGGTACAGCAACTCTGTAGGTAACATCAGAATAGAAAATACCAACAATTAGATACTGCAAATATTTTATTTTGAGTATTTAATGCAGGACAGAGACACTAAAACAGGACTGTGATATTGTGGGAAGGTATTTATTAACTAATGTGATTTTTTAAAGACATCATCACTGCAATTCTATGCTATACAGATAGATGAAGCATTCTTAAGCTTTACCTTGCAAAGACACTCTGATAAACAAATGCTGACAATCATACGCTGATGTTATTTTTGTAAAATAAGTTACCTAAAAAGAAAGCCAGCAAAAATATACAATAAAATTGCTGCTCCCTACTTGGGAAATAATTACGATTATCAACAGTTATTATTTTTTGAAAATAGATAGTTAGCTATAGACAAAGACTTTATACGCAGGTACAGCTAGTGTACCATACACGGCCGAAAAAATAGTGACTCTCCTTTAGTGCTATGATTTCATTTCAAAAGAGACCTGTGTTAGAAATAATGTGACTAGCGTTTGTGGTACTGCTTTTTGCTTTTTTTCTATATTTTACCAATAGGGATAATTATCCGCGGCAGTGTTTTTCTTTTTTTGGGGGGGGGGAGGGGGGGAGGGGGCATCATAATACTACATGCTCGCACATTACAGGGCACCACTTACTGTATGCAAACATCCTACCACACGGCACAATATTCCAACTGACACAGAACAGATTCACAGCGTACCACCTAACAGGCACCAAACCTCACGTACCAGCACTAGTACCACAATTCTGCACAAACATTGTACAATTAATTACCCAATGAATGAAAGTGCCAGCCTCGGTGCTGCAGGGAAACAATTTGCAGCGTGGAGTACAGCACCTCACTGTTCCAATTTGGTACCACAATCCAATATTGCAAGTACTAGCCACAGTACTAGCTATATCGGTACAGCAAGCACTACAGACTTGTTAGCTACCGTATCAACATATCACACGTATTACAAGTACCAGCAACGGAACCACAAGGCCGGACTGCAGCGTATCAATTAGTAACTATCGTACCATATCAAAAGTACGACTCATGGTACCCCAGTGTATCAGTTAGCTAACATAACCCCGAAATGCATGTCCCAGTTCATGACACTGCAGCGTACCAGTCAGCTACCACACTACCATATTATAATGACCAGTCATGGTACCACCGTGTACCAGCTGACTGTCACTGTCATTGTTGTACCTATCGGATATGATGCCCTAGCCTACCAGCTATCTACCACAGTTCGATACTGCACGTACCATTAACGATACCACAGCGTACCAGTCAACTACACAGGTACTTCACTACCGTGACCGCATTATTGGTACGCCTGTGTTCCGACACCGACAAGCTGAGCACAAACAAGCCGCTCCCAAAACGCCATATGGTGCATCTTCTCCGCTCCCATTATTCCTTACCCATTCGCCCTTCGTGATACTTATATGATGCACGAGCGCACCTGGCCGTCAAAAGTGACGGCAAAAAAAAACTACGCCAAAGTGTCTTCACTGATTATTCACGTGGCCCAGGTTCTGCTGTACTCGGTAGAGCTGCAGGGAAACCTCCCGCTTGATTTAATTCTTAGTGTCAAAAGAGAGCGAGATGCGCCAATTCAATTCTGCAAACCACCGTCAGAGGCGCGTAGTAGTCACAAACCCCAAGGTTACCTAGATGAAGTGCGATATAGCGACAGCCTCAGAATTACCTAAAACATGTTGTAATCACAACGCCAGGGGTACCTAAGGCGTGTTGCAATCCTAGCTCTAGGGTTACCATAGGCTTATTGTAATCACAACCCCAGGGTTACCTGAGGCGTGTTATAATTACAACCCCAGCTTTAACTAAGGCGTGTTGTAATCACAATCCCAGAATTAACTGAGGCTTATTGTAATCACAATCCCACCATTACATGATGTTTGTTCTAGTCGCAGTACCAGGGTTACCAGTGCTACAACCACCCGCCGCTACACCCACCCATCCCGCTCACAACACGAGAAGCGGCAACGACCATTACGCCTCGGGTTACGGTGATGCACGAAGCCACTTACAAACATCCATTTCAAATTCAGAAATTGACAAGTGAAAAGTAAAATAAAAATCCAGAGCTGAAATTACAATTAAAACAGATTTTTGCCTTTGTTTCAACGTCATAGAAAGTTATAGTAATCGACTTGAGCATTTATGCCCGAAATAAGATTTTCAAAACACACAGCGTCTGCGTTTCATTTCAGGGCAACTTACCTGCATCCTTTTTCATTCGCAAACCTTTATTAATTATACGCTTTTGTTAGAAATAAGTTGTATCCTGTCAGTGGCCGCCCAAGATATCCTTATTATACATAATTATTATTAGCATCACGAGAGGCACTTAATTTACTAAAGTTTCAGCGGAGCATCCAACTGTGTCGTACTTGGATCACAAACCGCAATAATAACAAATAGAGCTTCTCGTGGCGTAAGACCATCATCCGCGTTGGGGGCAAATTCAGCGAAGTCATTTTTTATGGCCAGCTAGGCCTAGTTTTGGCATGGGTCACATCTAGGTCAGCCCACTAAAATCCATATAAAACATTATGAAGATTGCTCAACTCTATCTACCTGTTTTTGGTTGGACAGACAAATATATATTATATGTAATATATGTCACAGATCAATAGTCCCACTCGCACCTGGAAATATCCAGGAAGGCAGCTCACAGTCTTACCATTTTTTCGAATTAGATAAATACTATAGGTGGTCCGCGGGATGCCTTTTATGCATTCTCAGTGCTGGTCTTCAGTCGCGCTTCGCTATGCATGAGATTGCAAGGTTCGTATCCCGCGGACTACCTTTAGTATATAATATATATATACTTAAATCTTCAACGAAAACTTTATCACCTATCTCACTTCGTTCGTGGGTGATAATAACAATAAAACTCTTTACTTTCTATCTCTGATACAGTTATAATATTCAGCCAGGTTTTTTATTGAATTTAATTCTAGAATACAAAAGATCTGGTAGTATGAAGAGCAGGAGAAGTATTCAGTGCCGAGAACTAATATCAGAAACTCTTGTGGTACTCTACCTCACGTTTCGATGTCACGACGCTCCACGTAGTGTTAATTAATCTGCAGTAACACTGTGCGATTCTAAGCCTCGAATTCGGTCCCGCATCACTCGATGTAGAGCCGCGGTTACTGAACCACCAAGAGGTTGCTGTGGAAGAGGGAGTCGTTCTCTGGTGAAAAAAAAAAATCAATGTATTTATTTTAAGACCATCCTTGATATAGCTACCTGTTTTTATGCATTGTCCAGCTATGGCTTAAAAATGGGCCAATGCATGTTATAGTAATCAGCATATTTTAAAGTTAGCATATGAAAAAGTATTAGGTTGTAATATGCAGTATGTAATAACAGAATCTTGGTTCTTGAATCTAACTAATATGGATTTTCCAGCAACTTTGCACAACCTCCTTTTAATTGGGGTAAAGAAAGAAGATTTTAATCGAAATTTCTTCCTCTCAATTCCTGCAGAATCTATGCTGGCGTTGCGTCGTATCAATGATACGATATAGCTGCATCACTGTTCCAGGCTTCGACATATTTGCCTTGCTCTGTGACTTTTCCCTCGTTTGAACATCTTCTTTTTCCACCCCGTCAGTTACCGATTTCAAATATCTTGTCGATCTGCTTCATACTCAATTTCTTTGTCAAGTAACCTTTGTATGTCTTCTTCTTATCTAACTCAGGACGAAAAACATCACGTTTCTGCAGTTAGTGAACATTCTTTGCTCCTCACATTTAGAGAAATACACACTCCATTTCTTCTTCAGTGGGTGTCTTGTGCTTTTATAATTGCAAGGCCACATTCCTGGCTGCCCTATATTGGGTGCAAGTCAAAGGCTGCCTCCTATTTCTTTACCAAGCAAAAAGTGTCTCCACATTAACAAGGACGAGCTCAGTAATGCCCTAAGACCCAGCAGAAGCGCCCCCTGAGCACGTAGCCTGCAGCAGGGTCGACATGTCACGCCGCTGTGGGTCGCAGGTATATAAGGGCAGCCCTCGACCGGACCAAGTCATTCCGTCTCGACGGGCTGAGAAGATCGGGTGATCCGTTGTCTCGTCCATTAACGTTACAGTTGTCGAAACGGCCAGCATGGGAGTCTGGAATAGCTTGGTAGGCATCCAATTGTTGTGTTTCAGTGTTGCTTTGCAAACATGTATTTGGTGTTCAGTGCTACAGAAACATTTCTTAACTCCTTGTCTGGTATAACACATTTTTCCTGATGCTCCAAGATATGTATTGGTACTCTAATATTACTTCACGACGTCATTAATTTGATCACCATGTTAACTATTAACTAACAAACAAACTTAGACGTACTAGTAGTGTATTCTAACTTGTGTACTAATAAGTGAACCCAGATTATTATACTTTAATAGACGTGGTTGCTCTTCTTTCACAAATATTTGTTAATTTTGCTTATCAATCAATATGTATTTACTGTATAAGTTGTGCATCTGGCACCGCATACTAACTTGGTGAGCAGATAATTGCTTAAGCTATGGTTTGTTTTCAAATAATTTTTCTGCTATGTTATTAATTTATATCTGCTAATAATCTCCTAAATTAACAATACAGTGATGACCTCGTTCATTCAAGTAAATTTTTACTTGATTATATAAATAACGCACCCGAAGAATAGATACGCGTGTGCTAAACGTACAATATCTACTCATATACCAGTGCTCTATCCATGCATAGATTTCTGCATTAATATCTTAAATAATATAGAATAATTTCTATTTTTCATTCATTCTTCCAAGTTTCATCACTCAATACGCCTTCATGAACGAATTGCATCAACTAAAGCGCTAGAACTACAGCGACGTGCTGCCATATCGGCCTCATGAGAATCTATACATGTATATATATATATTTTTTTTTTGAAGACACTTATGGCTTCACATGGCTACTAATGTTGGTCCGTTAACTGGGGCGTTTATAATTCTTTGATGACACGATGATGGCTACTAATTATAGTAATATTGGTACTCATTTTCTACTGTATGAAAAAGGACGAAAATGGAACCGTGTTACACTCTACTGGGCTGACCATTCGTGTCTTTCAAAGCACTTTGTACTCGACGATTACCTCACAGGATCCCAGTATTACATGCTAGTTCCTAGGATGCCATAGCTGCTCCGATACAACCTACTTTAAAAATACAGTACGTCTCCTGTAACGGCTGCTGCAAAATGGTACTGTCTGACATCCTCTAAAAAATGTAGGCGTTGAAAAACTGTTTTTTGAATGGACTTTTAATGGCGAAGCGTTATTGATAGAATAAAACCATGAACACTCTCTCATCATTTTTTTAGCATGCAATCAGGAAAATAATTTCCATCGCCTCTTTTTACGTTGTTTTTAAAATGTGGTTCATTTAACAATAGCTCTGTCTGCGAGCTATCTGTCAATAAGTACCATACTAACCATAGTGAACATTGTATAGTGACAACCTATCGATTTATCGATTATACCAGAGGCAGGAAATATGCTAATATGAACTGAGGTGAATACAAACATTATGATAACCGTGTTTTTATTACAGCAATTTATGGTCATATTGCAGTCAACGTTCAGTACGAAACGCAGCAGTGCTAGGACTTTTCCATTACTTGCATCATAACAGCAATGTGACACTTCAAGTGTTAAATAATTTTATATACTTTCACTTGCTTTTACTTTTTGTCATTAATGCCCTTGGCAAAAACCGCTCAAATAGGAGCCCGTCATAGAAAAACGACAACTAAAAGTGTAAAGTACAGCCTTAGTGCTATGATTTTCAAACGCTCAGAGAGGGACAGAATTCGACTTTATAGCGAAACAATTGATTCTCACCTTCTCAACTACATTTGCAACGAATATTCAGTCTCCGATTTATTACAATACTAGTGGCCCGTGCCGTCATTATAAATGACGGCAAAAAATGAACACTTCACCAAGACCCCCGCCGTCTTTTGGGATTCCTCATTTATCCCCTATCTAATACTGAAGAAAAAGATTCCAAGGCACTCAACTTTTTTTTTCGCCATTGAAATCTGAATTTTCCCCTATCTTATTAGTTCTATTTTTCCCCTATCTAATACCGAAGAAAAAGATTGCAAGGTACCCAACTTTTTTTTCGCCGAAGTAAAAGATTGCAAGGTACCCACTTTTTCTTACATTTTAAAATCTGAATTTTCTCCTATCTTATTCCCATAGAGCGTGACAGGAAAGACATAAATATATAAATAAATAAAAACACGACGTGAATTATTATATAGTACTGATAATTAAAAGGCATTAATTTTTTTCATTTCTCTGGAAAAGAAAATAATAATTATAAAAACTGTTTTTCCACTTATTCAGGGTTTCTTCCATAACTTTCCTATTTACTTTTGTATGTGTCACTATATTAGAACAATGAAGTGTTGTAGGTTGTAATCGTTAATGAAACCTGTATTTCCGAAGCTTCAATCAATCATTTGGTTTTTTCCTTTTTTTCATCAGGTGGTTCTGTCGCTGTTGGCAGCAGCTGCCTGGAGTTCTCCACTCCCCGACGAGTACAATATTCCCGACGTTGGCAACAACAGAAGGTCTCAGTACTACGTTCTTCACGACGACGGGTCCTTCAAATATGGCTATGACACTGGCGCTGATGCCTTCGAGTCCTTGAAGACTAGCGCTGCTGGTGAAGCTCAGGGCAGGTTCGGATACAGGGATGAAGATGGGGACCGTGTCAGCGTGGAGTATACCTCAGGAACAGGAGGTTT
>LQNS02278097.1:31813277-31835483 GCA_001587735.2 Parhyale hawaiensis | reverse complement strand
TTTATTAATCTCAATGTTTTCTATTTTTCCTATCATCCGATCATTAGCGGTCAAAATTGATCGCAGTTACTGGGTCGCCCAAAGTGTGCGATCAGCGCACTATAACCATTACAACAAAAAAACTATTAATCGTAGAATAATGTACTTACTCTCAAATGAAAGTTCAATTCATGCCCTTTCTTTTGATATATAACAATGCTGAGTTATTGTCATTTTTATGGGAACTATAAGGCGCAAAAATTGATCGCAGACTAACGCCTCTACCCTATGCCCCCCTCAATTTTTGCCCCCCCCCCTTGCCCCCCTCACATAGTGTACCAGGTGCATAAGTTTTACCAAAATTTGTTTAATGTCCTCATGTCCTCACTTTAATGTTCCAAATGATGCAAAATATCATTGTATATGTACAAAACACCTAACATCTTTAACTTGATATACAGTATGTTTATATTAGCAACAATTATTTGGACATGTTTAATGTTTACATCAAATATCTACTAGTTGGACCTAGGAGTCGGGCGTCGGGAGTCGGAGTCGGGAGTCGGAGTCGGAAGTCGGAAAATCTTGAGGACCAGGAGTCGGAGTCGGAGTCGGAAATTCTGGAGGGCCAGGAGTCGGAGTCGGACCTTAACCCTCCGACTCCGCAACCCTGCTAAAAACAACAAAAAAATGGCTGTCTACAATGAGAGTTACGCCTCAAAAGGGACTAAACTACCATTTAGATGCCCCCAGAGTTGGGCGCTGTTGCGGGTCTGGTGCTACCGACAGAGGTGTTGTGTCTTCGCTCGCCACTGAGAAAAATTCGTTGCAACACTCTATCCATTCTCACAACGTCCAGCCACCGCAGGTCCATCTCCATTGGGCCAGTGTGTCTCCTTTGGGCCCCTTATCCTATTGGCTTTCTTTTGAGCAAAAATAATCAGAAGTGATGCAAAAATGCATTACGAAAGTCGTCACAAAAATTAACAAATGCGTTGCTCATGATATTTAATTCTTCCCCATCTCATCTTTGCACAGAGGATAAAAATCTTGTAAATCTATAGCAATATCATAAAATGTTTCTAGTAGGCTAATAGGTAGGTAGCTAGCTATATATTTTGGGAAATGACTATGTATATGGTAGCTATTCAGTAAGTGCGATACCTACTCAAAATTATTCACTCATTTCTATTTCACAGATTAATTGTCCCACTTGCACCTGAAAATATTCAGGAAGGCAGTTAGCTATAGCCTACTCTTACTATTTTTTTTTTTTTGGTGTTGAATAAATACAGTATGGTAGGTGGCATACAGGTTGCAAACCCAAGACCTCTATATACAGTACCTACATAACATGGCTTAGTTACAAGGCCAGCACTAATGGAGCTCTGTTAGGTCAGCTTCTTCAGTTGTGATCTTGCAATTGCGGCTCGCTGTGCGTAGGTCCCAGCATTGTATCCTGCAAACCACCTACAGTAGGCTATTGTATTTAGTCTATTACTGTTTTTAGAGTACAATGACTCATCCCAGTCAAAAATTGACATTACAGAGATGAAAATAATTCTGTTTCAATTTAAATAACATATTTTGCATGAAAAATTTATCAAAAAGATCTGATAAAAATAATAGGATTTGTTGAAAGTTTCAAAAAATTTTAGAAATGCATTCTTTACCACTGAGTAGCAATTCTTATTTTCTCCCATACCTACTGTATCCATCAAGTGCAAGAATATTTTCAAGTGTTTTTGTTTGTCTGTGGTATTGACTTCTGAGCTTCTCATTTGAATTCTTTAAAGTGGAATTTCTTTATGCAGTGTGTGGTACGGTACCAGTAGGTAACTTTGTGCAGCTGTCTTTTCTAATTTCTATAAAATAGACCAATGCATGAGTTAGCATAGAAGCAGGTAAGTAGTAGCTACTTAGTAAAGTAGTTAAATATATATAGGTACCTACTGTATCTACACTTCACATACCTACACTTGGAATAATAATTGCCTGGCACATTGAGCTTTTTACAATTTTACAATGAAAAGTAAATAAAAAACGACTCCACCAAGTCACTCCAAGTGGATAAAGTAACCCCACTTTACAGTGTGTCTTATTCTTCTATGAGACTAGCTAATAGAACACTGTACGGTATTTCAGACTGCTACTCCGCAATGACAGCTGGGCTGTNCCGTTACCTACGCAGAATACAGAAACTACAGCAAATGTAGCTGGCTGAAGAGAAAACAGACATCCAGCTGAGGTCCTTCAGGAGTAACAGGACAGTATTTGGTCCTAAACTCCTTCAACCCTGTACAAGAAGAAGAAGAAGAAGAGGTTTCTTTTAGTACAAACGTGTAAGTTACGTTTTTTCTATTGTATACTGCTTCACTAGACATTATTTTTGTTCATGTCCTGTCACGCTGTTGATACAGTTGAGGGATTTTCTGTCAAGATGATGAAATTAATAGCCTGCCACAGCAACTTAGCACCAACTAGGCTAGTAAAGCTAGTTGGAACGTGAGATACCAAACAATACATACCTAAGTTAGAAGTTAGGCTTGAAACTTGATAGTGTTATTGAGCTCATGTTGATGCATTTATTGATACTTTTCTGGCCCTGTAAATCACCCAAAGGAACTAAATTAGCACAAGATGAAAAAGTAACCAGCAGCTAGGCTGGTTACTGGCCGTGGCTAGTTCACTGTACATCAGAAAAATATCTTTCTTATCTGCGAGACGGTGACAAAATCCAAAACGTGTTTCACTATCAAGAAGATGGCCGGGACATTGTGAATAAACTACACTTCTGATTTTTTGACATTTCCGACACTAGCTAGTAGGCCTATAACATGAATTAATATGTAACAACATTGATAGGCCTAACCTAATCATATTTTGGATTGGGGATGTAAATTTTTGGATGTTTTTAACGACGTATTAACGGTAATTAATATGCAAACTGTTCAAAATTATTTCTGCTAACTACTAGTGATGTACATTTGCCATTTTCCACCGCATTTCCGAGGGCGGCAAACTACTCGCCAAGATCTTGGCGAGAAGTGCCACACTATGAAATGGGGATTTTCCATCTTCCTGCGTTAGGCTGCGTAACCATGCAAGCAAAGAACAAGCAAGCCCATGGGCTTCAGTACCATATTGTGCTTTGTTGAGGCATGTGAGAGTAGTTTTTGATATTCCTGACAATGTTTTCCTATAAATTTGTAATTGGGAATAGTGACGGAGTACTAACTATATAGGGTAGAACGGGGTGATTTCGCCGCAAAAGCACTTTTTTAATGTCACAAAAATACGGTGAAGATAATGGCAAATGTTAGTGCAGTTTATATACATTCAGGGTTTTGGCCGTAGGTGTGCAATGTGCATTATTGATTTTTTTCCAAAAATTTTTTTTTGGCCTGTAATAAGGACTTGAAACAAAGTGGTACGTGCGGCGAAAACACCCCGCTGTTGGGATGTTTTTTCCACCCCCATTTTTTGTAATAAAATGACTTCTGTTGAGAAGATAATGGTTAGGAATAACTCCTACTGCTAAACAACAGGGTTGCGGAGTCGGAGGATTTGAGGGGGAGTCGGAGTCGGAATCTCACTTGCTCTAGGAGTCAGGGTCTGAATTTTTAGTCCGAATCCGACTCCTGGAGGCCATTTATTATAAACAAATATCATTCAAATCTAAATTTTCAGTCACAAATTTAAAATAAATGTAAATGTGGTTATTTTTTTTGCACATTTCCCTTTTACAGCTATAGCTTCTATGTATTTTCCTATTCTATGTGATGAGGCCATTGAGAAAATGTTGGGTAGAACTTTTTCACCTTGTACATTATGCCCCCCCCCCTCAATTTTTACCCCCCTCACATAGTGTACCAGGTGCAAAAGTTTTACCAAAATTTGTTTAATGTCCTCATGTCCTCACTTTAATATTCCAAATGATGCAAAATATCATTCTATATGTACAAAACACCTAACATCTTTAACTTGATAGGCTATATGTGTATATTAGCAAAAATTATTTGGACATGTTTAATGTTTACATCAAATATCTACTAGTTGGACCTAGGAGTCGGAGAATTTTGAGGACCAGGAGCCGGAGTCGGAAATTCTGGAGGGCCAGGAGTCGGACCTTGAACCCTCCGACTCCGCAACCCTGTATGCCAGTAAACAATTTCTCTAAAGGTCCACTTGCTACCTCAGGGTAACCCTCGGGAAGTTGATAACTTCCCAAACAAATAACATCTAGGGTAGAAGACAGAGGCCCAAACTCTTTGATAGACTCTGTTCTGTCTCAAAAGTGGCTGAGATGACAGAGGGAGTTGGTATGATGAGCAGAAACAGAGCTAGTACAGTAAAACCCCTCTAATTTGCTCAGCACGGGGGAAAGGGGGTGACAGATTAGCAGGGATTTCGGATTACCGGGGTGCTTACAAATCCAAAAAAATACCTCTGTATTTGGCACTAACATGGATTATATAGAAATTTTTTATACCTTCTGCACAGCACCTCTTGCAAATTTTTTGCTCATCACCTCTTAATCCAAAAAATGAGAAAAGTCTTTTACGGAAAATAGAGGTATTTGTGCAAACTCCACACTTTACCCTATTAATCCAAAAAAGCTCATTTGTTCGGATTGCGCTTCAAACTGTTTGATCCTCCAGAAGTGTTCTGTCCTTCCAAGCCGCTGAGAATGGATAGTGTTGCAACAAATTTTTCTCAGTGGCGAGCAAAGACAGAACACCTCTGGAGGATCAAACAGACCCAAAGCCTCTTCAGTTCCATGGCCTAGAGTGCTGTTGATGTATTAGTGCATTTGTCGTGCCAAAATAAGGAGTGCTGCTGCTGGGCTCCTGAGGTACCAGGTGGGCGGAGTCTAAAAACAAAAAAAAAAAAATAGCTGTCTGCAGTGAGAGTTGCGCCTCAAAAGGGTCTAAACTACCATTTAGACGCCCCCCCGTGTTGGGCGCTGTTGGGGGTCTGGTGCTACCGACAGAGGTGTTGTGTCTTCGCTCGCCACTGAGAAAAATTCGTTGCAACACTCTATCCATTTTCACAACGTCCAGCCACCACAGGTCCATCTCCATTCGGCCAGTGCGTCTCCTTTGGGCCCCTTACCCTATTGGCTTTCTTTTGAGCAAAAATAATCAGAAGTGATGCAAAAATGCATTACGAAAGTCATCACAGAAATAAACAAATTCGTTGCTCATGATATTTAATTCTTCCCCATCTCATCTTTGCACAGAGGATAAAAATCTTGTAAATGTATAGCAATATCATAAAATGTTTCGAGTAACTAATAGGTAGCTAGCTATATATTTTGGGAACTGACTATATATATAGTACCTAGTTATTCAATAAGTGGGATACCTACTAAAAGTATTCACTCATTTCTATTTCACAGATTAATAGTCCCACTTGCACCTGAAAATATTCAGGAAGGCAGTTAGCTATAGCCTACTCTTACCATTTTTTTTTTTTGTGTTAGATAAATACAGTAGGCTATGGTAGGTGGCATACAGGTTACAAACCCAAGACCTATATATATAGGGTACAGTACATAACGTGGCTTGGAAGGCCAGCACTAATAGAGCTTTGTTAAGTCAGCTTCATTAGTTGTGGTCTGGCAGTTGCGGTTCGCTGTGCATAGGTCCCAGCATTGTATCCTGCAAACCGCCTACAGTATTGTATTTATTACTGTTTTTAGAGTACAATGACTCATCCCAGTCAAAAATTGACATTACAGAAATAAAAATTATTCTGTTTCTATTTAAATAACATATTTTGCCTGAAAAATTTCTCAAAAAAGATCTGATAGAAATACAGTACATACCTAATAGGATTTGTTGAAAGTTTCAAAAAATTTTGGAAATTCGTTCTTTACCACTGAGTTGCAATTCTTATTTTCTCCAATACCTACTGTATCCATCAAGTGCAAGAATATTTTCAAGTGTTTTTTTTTTTGTCTGTGGTATTGACTTCTGAGCTTCTCATTTGATTACTTTAAAGTGGAGTTTCTTTATGCAGTGTGTGGTACGGTACCAGTAGGTAACTTTGTGGTGCTGTCTTTTCTAATTTCTATAAAACAGACCAATGCATGAGTTAGCATAGAAGCAGGTAAGTAGTAGCTACTTAGTACAGTAGTTAAATATATATAGGTACCTACTGTATCTACACTTCACATACCTGCGCTTGGAATAATAACTGCCTGGCACATTGAGCTTTTTACAATTTTACAACGAAAAGTAAATAAAAAAACGACTCCACCAAGTCACTCCAAGTGGATAAAGTAACCCCACTTTACAGTGTGTCTTATTCTTCTATGAGACTAGCTAATAGAACACTGTACGGTATTTCAGACTGCTACTCCGCAATGACAGCTGGGCTGTTGTCCCTGAAATGGAACAATCATCAGTCAACTTTTATTCACATGCTGACTGACATTCGCTGCAAGGTGAGCCATTATGTAGCTAGGGCCTATTACAACTTAACTGTTGTAGCTCAACAGGCTAAATCACTCCTCAGTGGCATAGGATGCACCATAAACAAGCTGGGTCATTTTATCCATCCTAAAACTTGCAAGGTCTTTTGTGTTTCATGACGGCATATGAAATGTAATTAGGCTGTATAGGCTATAGCCTAAATATTCTCCTCACTTAATGTGTGTTAATTTTTCTAATGTTTTTTGTGAATATTTTGATGGCTGCAACAGTGCAAAGTTTGTTCATAATTTGATTAGCTTAAGTATCTTTTTTTTATTTTTCTTTGAAATGGAAGTTCAGTGAATATTCAAAGATTTAGGGCATTGGTTACCATGCTAGTTTTTTTTATGTGTCTACTGATGGCAAAAGCCCTTGTGGTGGTGCAAACACATATGGACCTTCATACACAATAGATCAAGACCTCATGAGCAACCTTGGCCTGTCTATTGTGCTCCCTATGCATCCATCCTTATACAGTACTTATACTTACAATGTTGATTCTGCTGCTTTTTCGTCTTGTAGTTTCCATGCGTGATGACGTGTCTTGCTTGGCTTGTCCATTTTGTGATTGATATACTTATTAGATGCCCCTTCCTTTTTCTCTCTTGAATCACTGTTGTAGTGTACATGGAGGTTTGAACAGTGTATGCAGATGCAGTAGCTAATAGAAAAATACTGACAGGACTGTAGAGTACGTATAGGCCTAATCAATGGCTAGGCCAATTCTGGAGAACTTGAGCCATTCTTTATAACCAGAGTAATAAAGAGTCTGTAACACAGCCATCAGTATTATAGGTAGCTACCTACTATTAACAGGGTGGCATTCTTAGCTGTAGCCTATAGGCCTAGGTAGAAGCTTTACTTTTATTTATGGGAGAAAATTGAGTTACTTTTATATAATACAACTGTTGTAGCACATTACATTCTTCCCTATTTATATAATATCTCCTGTTTCCTAAAGTACTGCATGATCTTAGTGATCATTTGCCCAGCTACCAGTCTATTAGCAAACACTTTCAAAAGTACAGTAGCTAACATATGCTTTAACATAAAAGAATGTATGATAGCTACAGTTAGCTGTAGCTACTGTCTATAGCCTAATGAGTCCCTAGAATAATTAGCTACATTATCACCATTGTCATCATGCCATGCAGTTTGTGAGCTCCCTATGCAATTATCATTAAGTAGCTATATAATATATATAATAGTTTTATGTGTCACGGCTTTAGTAGTTCTGTGTGTAGCTAATATACCTACACCTTCAGTATGTGATATTTTTGCTACAGGTTTATGACCAACATTAGTCAATTTCTCAACTATTTTGTCCACATCATAGTAGAGCTGTCCGACTCGACTTGAAGTGCCCACTAACTCGTTTTGATGATTTGGGTCCATGCCCCCAACTAAATTCTTGGTCGCCCCAGAAGCCTAATTTGAGAAACGGCTTCTGAGCAGCTATAAATTCTATTAGGGTAGCCAACACTTGATATATAGCTAACTTTTCTCCCCTGAAGTTCAGTAAGTCCCAGTTAGCTTTAATTATGGGTAGCTAGGCTACCTATTAACTACATAGTATATATATATTTTTTTTCTGTTTGCAGGAGTCCTTCAGCGATGTCACATTAACATGTGAAGGAAAGTTTTATGCTCTGCACAAGTTTGTTCTGTCCACATGTAGTGATTATTTTGCCAATATATTCCAAAATACCAGTTGCAAACACCCTGTTGTCATCTTGAAAGACATTGCCTGCGGAGACTTTGAGGCACTGTTGCACTACATGTATGTTGGAGAAGTAAATGTTCCACAAGATAAATTAGCCAGTTTAATAAAAGCTGCCGAATGTTTACAAATCAAAGGACTGGCGGCACCTGATGATCTGAAAGCAAAGGCCAATAAAAATACTTTCAGCACTTCTAAAAGTAAACGTGGTTATTCTGCACAAACTGACGACGAGTCCTCAGGTCAAATCAGAAAGCGACGGAGAGACTCTTCTACTCGTAATTCTGATTTGAATAATGAGGAATCATCCGGTAGACATGATTCACAGAGTCGTACTGAAGAAAATAGCCTACAATTGTCAGAGCAACGAACTCCTCCAAAAAATTCCGCACAGGATTGTTCAGCTTCTAAAAGCATCTTGGATGAAGCTAATAACTGCACTTCTACAGATGCCACAGCTGATGCTGATGAGGTGAGTGAGGGATTTCCTGTTGTTACTGTAGTTAGTTATCTTTTTTATAAAATTTCTTTCTCGAATACTGACTGCTAAATTTTCATTTCCAAATACTTGGCACTTTACTTTGCTAGTCGAAGTAAGAAAAAGGTTAGCTCATGTGGCTTCTTGTGTATAGGCCGATAGACCTGTTGCAGTTAATGTTAACTCTCGCTCCACCCAAAAAACATGTAGCTACATAGGTAGGGTAGCTACTTGCTCATACAGATCTTGCCATCCTAGGGTTCTACTGTTGGTACCTACGCATCATTCTTAATATCAAGGGCTTAGAGCCAGAAGTGGTTATGTCCAGTATTGGCGAAATTGGGTTTTACTCACCAAGTGGGTGCTTGTGACACTAAAAATATAGCTACCTCACAAGCACCCACTTGGTGAGTACAACACAATTTCGCAAAAAAATGGACATAACCACTTCTGGCTCTAAGCCCTTCATATGCTTCTTAGCTCAATACCCTTTGGGTACCTATATTCTGGCAGGCCCTATCCCTGTCAGGAAGTAAATGGACCTCACTCATCCGTAGTGCCTTCTCCACAGGGGTTGGTGCAGCTGGACGCTGTTTTGGCTGAGAAGGTTAGTTGGTTAGATTATGTAGGATCTCTATACAGTACTTGTGTTCTGTGAGGGGTGCCGCCGAATGGTTGTAAGCGGCCCTTCCCTTGCGACTCCTACCTGCTCCCCTATGGAGGGCCACGGAAGCGGGAAGGGACCTTCCACACAGGTGTTTCTTTTTTCTGTGCTATTCTCATTTCTTGTTGCGTCTCATCGAGATGCTTTGCTCCCAATTTCGCGGCCTGTAGTAGCGCACTGTTCCAACTAAGACAGGCCGGTATGTCCAGGTAAAATATTCCTACCTAGCTATGTAGAAAGAATGAGTCTTCACTGTAGTCAGCACTCCTTCTAAAGTGGATACGGCAGTAAAACTATGACTATAATAAAACATCTTGTCTAAGCTCAAAGCATGTTTACCTGTAGTCATGTGAAATATGTAGGTACGTACCTGCTGTAGCTACTTGTTGTTGCTTATCTTTTTAAAGGCCGAATAAAACTTAGATCTGTTCGGAATAAGATTTTGTGAAATAGTCCTGATGAACATTGGCAAACGGCAGTAGGTAGGTAATAGAAATAATTGTTCCACAGTTGCTTGCGTTCAACATTGCTGAGAATCCTGAATTAGAGTTGAAATACAGTAGCTGTGTTCACTTGGATGTGGCAAAGATACAGTGAAAATGCGTACTGGTAACAGCATTTTATGATATAAGAAATTGTGTGGTACTTGAAAATGATGTTGATGAATAAATTCTGTACTTATCCTGGAGAAGCGTGCAAAATTAGCCAGAGCACATGCTTTGCTTCCATCATCCCTATGAGCCACGAGTGGCCCTAATATGCTGCATCAATTGACGACGTTGCAAATTCTATGGTACTGTCGGTTGTTTCAATGGCTTTGATTTTCCGTATAAACAATATAAACTGTTCTACTTCGGTGCAGGTCCTGGAAGTGAAAACTGAACCTGATACTGACATGTTGCCTGCCGAGCATGAAGATCTGCTGGAATCCAAAGATGACTTGCATCAGCAGCTACTACTTGATGGGAAACTATCAAGTGGTGCAGTGGAAGACGAGTCAGTTAAAGCTGCTGAAGCGGAGGTACTGTTACTTTCTGGTAGGGTGTTTCAAGGTCAGTCTCAGAAAGCTGCTGGAACAGACATAAAGTTATTTTCTAACATGAGCGCTTGTAGGCCAGTCTGTAAAATTTTCTATCGCAAAAGGATAGTTGACTATTTTTTTGACAGTAGTTGAAAACGATTTCATAAAATCTGCATAAGTAGGGGTTCAGTGCTTTCTCTAAGGATATTTGCAGATATTCTGTACATTGTAGTTCGGAAGAGATGAAATTTTCTCCTAATTGGACTAGTTATATCAAGACACGTGTAAACTTGTCTCAGCAGTCTATTTACGATTAGCTACCTTAGGTGTTAATTTCTTCCAAGTGTTACCCTTAACGCAAAATACAGCGCCACTTGGATATTTACTGTTCGCTGTCACGTGGGTCGTTGTGTAGATTCCAGGCGTGTAGAGTCGACAGGTTGAAGAATCTGTACCATAATTGGGTTGATGCCCAGCACGTAGTATCTATGCTCGAGTTCCGACTCAGATTTCATTCACAAGGTTAGCCTAACCATTAGCTACGCAGGCAGTTGACAAAGTTGTACGAATAATGGTATGGTCTCTCTGATTTTTGTGATCATAGGAAGTTAATCATGTGATCACCAGAGTATACCACTCCTACGTTGGCCTCTGCAGAGTCTGGAACCATCGTTTGGCGCTGCAGTCTATATTTCGATTTAGGAGCAAATTGCATTTATTCTATCATTGCCTACGTACGTGAAGCTCCAGTTATGCTAATTACCTACCTCCTCCGAGGAGGTAGGTTTTTGTGGGTATATGTCTTGTCTTTTGCCATAGGTAATAGCTCAACGTTATGAACGGACTTTCATTAAAATTACAGGATATGTTAGTAGTATCGCGGGGAACAGTATTAAATTCTCGTGATGGTTCGTCACTCTTCTTGTCTGACCGTCTTTTTGTCCTTCAGTGACAGGACAGATAGACCTAGCTACTCCCAGAACTCGGGGGGGGGGGATGGAGTGGAGCGTGGCCCCGTGTTCCCCACCCAGGATGCGCGCCTCATGTTATACTCTAGGGATCCCTTGTATTGCTGCACCTCATCATAGCGCCACAAAAGTTACAAAGTTTAACTACTTGGTTTAGCGGTGCACTGCGATGCTTCCTTATCTGCTATTCACTCTGTAACTTAAAATTTTAACCCATTTGCTTTTCTTACAGGAGGCGAATTTATGGCCCGAGGATACGGGCGACTTGTCACACTCGTCAGCTACCGCAGCTATTGACCAGTCTTCGGTAAGTCCCTGATTTAGTTGACGGGTGTCGTCGACCGGGACAGCTCCATTGAAGTATGCTACTCTCATTAGTTTTAACTTGTCCGTATTGTCGGACATGAGAGTTAGTTTCGCTACTCTTGTTTTATTGCAGTAGTGAATCTGTTCATTGCCTACCTACTAGCGGTCCCATGTAACGTGGCAGCTGTGCTCTCAAGATTACTGCCATGACGTTCAGGGTTATTCTTACGAGTCTGCATCCTTCATCAAACATAATTAATTGTAACAATCAGTTCATAAAGGGTTGATCTCTTGCCAGTAACGCCTGAGACGATCTTAGCTGTCAATTGAGGCAGTCTCACGAGTAATTGGTGTGGGATTGAAAATCCCGGTAAGGTTTAATGCAGTAAGGTTAGCTCTTCTCGGTGGCGCTGTCCCAATGGTCGCATACCTAATCCTCCTCTGGGGTACATAGGATGGGCCATAGCGTTAGCTTCGCCCATCCTATGTTATGGGTAGCAGCGACTCCAAGGGGATCCTGTGTATTACCTTAGCTTCTATATGTGTTACTTTCCTCTGTTTATTCCCGACTAGCTGTGTAGAAACACCATCATGCATGGGTTCCACGTTTCTGTCGACTGATTATGTCTTTCTTTTACGTTTGTGTATATCATTTTTTGTGGAAGCGGAGGCCCAAACTACTCGGGATAATAATCAAGGTTGCAGAATCTGATGTTTCAAGTCAGATTCCGACTTCTGGTCCTCAAGATTTTCAGACTACTGCACTTGATACAGCTAGCATTTAATGTGACCATTAATATCGTCCAACTACGTTTTAACAATATATGCACACATTTTAAGCTAAAGGGCGTAGTTTTGTCGATTTACAATATTTGGCATGTTTAGTACTATTTGGGACGTTATTAATGGTACCATTAATAATTATAAAGAAAAACTGATTACACAGGCTAAGAACTGAATGCCAAAACTATACACCTGCCTAAGCTTTAGAAAATATTTTGTTTGTATTTGAAATGGCATTCTTTATTGTTTGCACCATTTGGGACTGAAGTTAATTCATAAAATTATGCTTGTGACGAGCCAAAGGCTACGGAACACGCCCCTTTTCTCACCATAAGGGAACTTGACACCGTTAGGACTTAGCCCAGTAGTTCCTTCTGCCCTTTACCATCTGAACGTAGCTATCTTTATCTTACACAAGTGGGATTCTTATCTAAATTATAAAATTCTGTAGCAGTATCATTATCTAAATCGTTTCAAAGTGTGTAAATAAGATTCATTACTAAAATCTTTTTCCAAATCGAGAATCAAGCCGCCGTCGCCGTCCAGCACCACGTCCGGCTGAACGGTGGTCCGCCGAGCCAGCGCCACCCTCAGCCAGCTGGCGCTGCCGCCAGACAGCCGCCCTGATACTCAGCCGGCTGGCAGTTACCTCGGAGGATGCACTGGTCCAGCTCTCCATGCCCACGCTACCATCTGGTCGCGACGGGGAGGAGGGAGGAATTCACGGTGTCAAGTTCCCTTATGGTGAGAAAAAGGGCGTGTTCCGTCGCCTTTGGCTCATCACGTGCATATTTTCTCACCTCCAGGTAACTTGACACCATTATTACCTATTATTTTATGGCTCGAACGGGTAAATCTATAGATGTGGAAGCGACCAGAGATGAGATTGTAAAGGCAGAGACTAAATGCATCAGACATATCAAGTCCCAGCCTGTTAAGAGTATGATGCTAGGTTGGGTAGGTAAAGATAGCGGACAAAATAATTTACTTATGTAGGTCTTCAAGGTACAGATACATTTGGTTAAACGAACAACTAGGGTCGTTCCTTCGCAAAAAAGAAGGCACAACCAACAATGGTAAACCGTGGTATAACATGAGGTATATAAATGCTACGAACACTTTCGTATTGGACTGGTAACCCTAAGGAACAGGTGCTGCCAGCAAGGTTGAGATTACCTACTTGCGTTTCCACACATGAGGGTTTAAGTACGGCCGATTTTTCGGCAGGTTGGGGTTGCTGGTGTAGGATTGCTTTGGTCTGGACGAGGCCTGGTGTGTTGCGGTGCCCCTGGATTGTTCTGTCCTGACCGGGCCTGGCGCCGCACGTTGCCAGCTGATGGATGGTCCGGCCGCGGGTAGACTAGGAGTGGCACGAGGTGGTGCCGTGGTTTTCCCATGTTTGGCTATCGTAGGTTGGAGTGAGTTAGACTCAGACGGGTTGCGGCTGCTATTAGCCCGCGGATAGGGCGCTTTGCGTCCTTCCTTGATGGGTAGGTTAAAGGTATTAGGTTAAAGGTATTAGGGTGGACAGTAGTTGCAATATGATCGGCTTGTTCGACAGTTTCTTTGGGGAATAGATCCCCATCTCGAGGGAAAACTGAGGCTTCTCTGAGAGGGCCTGATACAGCAGGCGGGAACATGTCTTCCAGGGTGAAATTACGCAGCTTTCTCCTGTGGTCTACGAATGCCGAGAGGTGGTGGTGGGCTTGCGCTTGGAAGATTGGTATGCAGGCTTGTAGTACCTGTGCTGCCAAGGAAGTCTGCTGTAGTAGCTCAGACTTAGACGTATTTTCTCCAGCTGAGGATCACAGAGTGTGGGTTAGGTGGAGAGTTTCGAACGTGGTCAGGTGTTTGTAGGCCTGATGGCGAAGGCGGGAATCTTCCTTAATAGATCGTTGTTCCCGTGGGCCCCAGGCTCCCCGCAGGGTATGTCCTGTTTTTTGGAAAGTCATAGGCATGATGCTGGCCGAGAGCGTGTCGAACAGAGGGGAATTGTCCCCATCTGTAAGAGTCCTAGGTAACTTTGGTCCTTTATTGGCCGGTTTGGTAGGGGAAGTCTGTTGTTTCGTGCGAAAGGAGACTTACTGAGGACCGCTACCTTTTGTGTGCGGAGGTTTACTTTCCGTGGTCGAGTGGTTGGTGGCATAGTGTTCACCAGGCGGGACAGAGACAGGAAGGAATCGGGAGAACTCTGAGTGTCCCTGTCATATTGTATGCATGCCGCTATTAGCATGCGTACGCACTCGTGTTCTAGTGCCCCTAGTGTTGGTGCGATTAACGGGCAAGTAGTAGAGCTACGAAATTACCAAAGTCGACTCGACATGGGCGTTGGCAAAGATTTTTCCGGCAAAGATGTACTCCAGGAGCTTGAGGGAGTTGATGGTCGCTCGAGCCGGAGGAAGAACCAGGCTGTCTCAGCCAGTGGAGTGTCCACTGTACATGGTATGGTGGGACGGTGCTTGTGCGAGCCTTCCTGGGTAGCTAGTTTGGTGGTCCGGTGTAGACTGTGCTGATGAATCACTGGAAGAGCTCGTTAGTTGATGGTTTAGGGAGTCCTCGTTAGTGGGTGAACTTCCGACCCCAGGAGAATCTGGGGCCGTTGGTTGATCTGGCAGTGCGTCCCTAAGGGGTGGGACGCTAGGCGGATGATGGCCCTGGGGAGGACCTGGCGCCGATAGGGGATCCCGCTCTTGAAGAGTCCTTGCGAGGGGGCGGGGTTCCTGGTGGCGTACCCGCAGAAGCGGGGGGGAGACCCCGGGCAAGGGAGTTGGGAGAGCATTGGTGATGGCCTTAAAACTCGATATGGTGGCAGTGTGCTTGGGGGCTGATCCTCCGGATCTGACCTGACGGAGCCCAGCGAGAAAGTATGGGAGGAAAAGATTTCGGCCATTTCCATGAGAGTTTGGAAGGACCTCCCGTAGGCAGGACCCATCTCTTAGAGTGCCGTTAGTACTTCCGAGTCCTTTTCTCGCGACTGATAATGGTGTCAGGAGGGGTCGTAGTCTCTGATTCGCCCGAAGTGGGTACATTCGACGTCGGTATCTCAGAGACACTCGGGTCGATGCTCTGGGATTTTTAGCGAGTTTATGTCTGACAGCTCTAATGTAGCTGAGCCGGTTTGACCATATTTTGATGGCCGGGTCTCTCTTGTTGCGCAGGATGCTGATAGCCAGCTTTACACACGCTGGGCGGGATGCAGGACAAAACGAGTAGGCCTCTTTGTCCGGGAGGCATAGTGATTGTAAGTAACATTCGTGACCTTTAAACTGATCTCATAGTTTGCACTCAGATGTCATAATTCTCAATCGATCTGCCCAAATCGGAAAAGGCAGGGAGAGATTATTGCATTGTTTCAATTTTCTGCGAAGCGATACAAGCATCAGAATGTTAAGGCACTTATGCTATGTGTTGGAAGTTTCCCGGTTGGGGGATATTTGCGGTCCGAGAGCCAGGCACAGACAAAGCAGTGCCGTAGACTGGCCTGCGAGGTAACTACGGAAGGCTGTGTTGCCACCTTATCTGATTGAGGGTGTGTAAATATGTGCACTCCCAAGTGGGAAGATCACAGGGTACAGTTGTACTTAGGTGCGACCTCTCAGTCGCGGTGTGAACCTCGTCGACGTTGTTGTAGGCTTATGAAGTGAGCCTCTGCTGCCGGGTAATCGGTCTTAGTTCACTAGGCCCTTAGGTCAGCACGTACCTTCTTAGCGAGAATCCCGTTGAAGAGAAGTGCAGGTAGTTAGGGTTAGAGGTATTACCACTGGCCTCTCGCAGTCTGGCGCGAGACACCGAACAGATCAGCACTCCCAGCAGAGCCAGGGTGGAACAGGTGTCCGAGACAATTTGACTTCCCCTGCTGTCTTAAGAGAACTCTGAGACGGGTTATGAGCAAGACCCCCAACAATCAATCAAGTTGGGGTAGAACCCATACCCTGCAGGCCGAAGTTTTTTCCCTAAACTTGAAAAAAAAAAAATTTTCGAAACCTTCCCTGCTGCTCCAGAGAAACTCTCAGACAGGTAATGAGTGAGACGCCCAACAATGAAGTTAGGGCCGATCCCATACCCTGCAGGTAGTTTTTTTTTTAATTTTTTTTTTCGTTTTATTTTTATTTATTTATTATTATTATATTTTTAAACTTCCCCTGCAGCTCAAGAGACACTCTCAAACAAGTAATGAGCAAGACCCCCAGCACTTGAGTTGGGGTAGATCCCATGCCCTGCAGGTGGAAGTTTTTTTTTTTTAATATCCCCTGCTATCTTAAGAGCGGTGTTATGGGACTTGGATGCAATGCCAAATCCCGGAACCTTAAACTCTCAGACAGGTAATGAGCGAGGACACCCAACGGTCAAGTCGGGTGCGGTCCCATATCCTGCAGGTAGAATTTTTTTTAGGTTTTTTTCTTAAGTTTTTTCAAGTTTAAGTACCAAGGCTTGCCGTGAGCAGGTGTCCATGAAGTTGGAGGAGGTAGGCTCCAGAGAACCTTCCTCGCCGACTTCACAAGTGGGTGTGGAGAGCTGGATCAGTGCCAAAGTTCATTTACTACAGATTGTTACGTCAGCTCTAAGGGAACACCCTTTCGCCCAACCTCAGCCGATCAGCGACCGCCGTGACTGGCGTCAATTTCAACCAAGGGGCGACTGCCACGTCGCTCTGCAGGTGGAAACAAACGAGGACGCGAGCGGTGGCTCCTTGTACTGCAGTATACCAGAAAGGGTTTCCCGCCAATTGCTTATCATTTATTGCCTCAAATTGGAACTAAAAAAAAAAGCTGGCCGTACACTTAATTACAAAGTAAAGGAAAATAATAGATCACAGATTTGATGTTTTATATGCATCTTGGTTTTCAGCGCCATAAAGAGAACTGAGAAAACCATCTGAAAATGCTTGCCTAAGTCGAAGCGAATGCTTTGCGGGGAATAGGATGATTCGCATGAGTCTAAAAATACAAAAATTAGACGATTTTCGTTCACCAAGAAAACTTTGCATTACAACAAGTTATAAAGTAGAATGTTATGCACACATGAAAAGCACAATAAACCGCAACTGAACAATTTTACTAATGTTATGAATAAACAATCGCGACACACACTTAACCTCTCTCACACACGACGCCATATTGGAAAGTACCAAAGCTGCCTCTGTCTTGGGGCTTGGCATTACCCAGGATGCCCCGCTGCAAAAGGGGTGACGCTGTTGCCTGATATATATTTGTGACGTCAATCTGCTGCAACTGCAGGGGCTGCCACTCTATTGCTTGACATAACTATCTGTAGTAAATAAACTGTGACAAGTGCATCCTCCGAGGTAACCGCTAGCTGGCTGACTGGCGGGGTTGGTGCCTGGCGGCTGCGCCCGCTGGCTGAGGGTGGCGCTGGCTCGGCGGACCACCGTTCAGTTGGGCGTAGCGCTGGACGGCTGACGGCGGCTTGATTCTCGATCTGGTAAAGGAAAAGGATTTTGGTACTGATTCTTATTTACACACTTTGAAACGATTTAGATAACAATTATACTGCTGAAGAATTTTATAATTTAGATAGAATCCCACCACTTGTGTAAGATAATGGTACGATCAGATGGTGAAGGGCAGAAAGAACTACTGGGCTATGTCCTAACGGTTTCAAGTGACCTAGATGTGAGAAAAATAGCTAATTAGTGACGATTAGTAAACATGAGGCAAGACTCTGCTTTAACCATCTAGGTACTCCACTGTCAATCTCAAACACATGGATTAAGCTAACAGCAACATTTGTTTGCATTTGCAAAATCTTCTCTTATCTTTTAAAATTGAGACACGAAATTCTGAATAAATTTGAAAAAATAATTGAGATAATAAAATTGTATTGCGGAGTTGGACTCTAGCTTCTGACTTTTGTTGCCAGTAGCCTATGCAGATTCCCGACTCTCACTCCCCCTCAAATCTTCCGACTCCGCAACCCTGATAATTATGTAATATTTACCTGCCCACCTCTACATCAAAGTACTGGGTTTGGACCAAGTATTATTCACCTGGCGTTTATTTTGCAGCGAGTCCTAGCTATTTTCTAACCTCTCATGGAACACTTGATGAGTCATGGGCCGAAGGGTTATATTCCTTCAGCCAGTATTACATGTTATCGCCCCGCCTGAAAATGTTATAGGCCGCCTCATGGGGCATAGGATGGGCCATAGGCCGTAGAGTTAGGTTAGTTTAGGTTCGCCCATCCTATGTTATGGGGAGCAACGCCCCCAAGGGGAGCCTGTAGGTTACCTTAGCCGTTAGTTAGGCCTTTGGGACTTCCGTCTTTCGTGCCCCCTGTGCTTCCTTCCGATTTCATACTCCTTCTGATATTGCTTTCGTCTGTTCTTCCTCTTGTTCTGAACTTACTGCTCCCGTGCGCGTTAATCCTCTGTGGGAACATCTTCGTGCGTGGGTTCTCCGTGACTATCGACATATCTACTATGAATATGCCCCTTCCTTTTTTTTTAGAAACCTTAATACTTATTTAGGGAGGCTTAAACTATCTTATACTACTAGGTATTACTAATGTTTTAGGCTACTTTAATAACCTCGTGGCCTCCTTTAATTGTCAAACTCCAACTGTTGTTGTTTATTGGTGTGTTCTTCCTTGTCTTCCCTGACTTACTGTGCACAAGATGATTACACCAGTGTAGGAACTCTCCCGGGCAGAGTTTATATTGAGTTTGACGTAGGTATGATACCTACTGAATTTCCCCTACATTTTCTTGTCTGAAATGCCGTTTGCAGTGACCCGACAGGCTCAGACTAGTTTTTTTTAACTATCCATCCCATTTTTTAGCTAGTCGTACGAAGTTTACTCATGTGCAGATATTACCAAGCTGGTGCTTTAGACGAGGATGGTGGCCATTGGCCCGTCATTGATGTATTTGTATTTTTTTTTTACTTTCCGGCTCGTATAATATCTATCATATGCTTCTTACAAGCTTGTTGCCATTGACGACTCTTTGATTTTGCTGTACTCAAACGACTTATGTAGCTCATGTTACTAACAAAGTTTATCACAAAGTATGAACATTTAGTTAGGTAGTTTTGATTTGTAGCCCCTGTATCATGATGCTCAATGGCTAAGCCTTTGCTCTTGAGAAATTTGTTGTTAAAAACTATTACTATAATTCGGTCTCGTTTAGTTGGTTCCGTAATGTCAATCTAAGGAACTTTTGGCAAGCGCCTTGGCATTTTCGAATTTGGTTGAATCGAATTTCCAACGTTAAACTTGAAATATTTACCCATTAAACGACCGGAAACTCAATCATGCTCTGTAAAAGGAGTTTCCACCCGTCTCAAGCGTATTTGGTTTGCTTTTATTACATGCGGTATTATTCAGTGTGGCGAACCAACGGTCTTGTCTATGTTTCGGATGAGTGGACTTGACACAGGGTGCGACTCATTGTTTGGCCCTTGTCGAGTCACAATATACGCTGCCATCTTCTGTACATGTTGGATAATTAACTATTATGTCCAAGGCTATTATGGTCACATTTACGGAGAAGGTAGCTACCTATCTTGGTTTTCGAATCTGATTTGGAGACTGAGAACGCATTTCCATGTCACAGTATTGGAGACAGTCAGTGTATATACAGTGGAACCCCATTATCCCGGAACCTGGTTTCCCGGACTTCTCGTTTTCCCGGACTATTTTTACTTTTCCGGGGTTTTCCCCGAACGTTCCGGGAAACTGAAACCAAGCCGGAATACCGGAAAACTTCGGTATTTCCCGGGAAAAGTCTGGCAAAAGTTCTGGACTTACAAAAGATTTCCCTGTAGTGACGCTGCACAGATACTGAAATTCGCCTATTGCGCAGCGTCTCTTCCGGGAAATGGAAGGCAACCTCCGTCATTTCCGTTCAGTTGTCTGCACATTGTGGTGTTCGTCTACGAAGTGCTATTTTAGTAATTTAAATTCAAATACATGGGTTTAATTTCGGATTTTCAATGTGAATGTGATGAATCCCGCAAGTCGCAATAACGCTAACCATCGTAGCAGCAGAAACCTGTGGGTGCGACCACTCGCAAAATCGCGTAAGTGGCGATAGCACTAATACTATCGTAGCAGCAGAAACAAGCTTTCTTGTCCAGAACGGCACTAACATGAGGTAACTGCTCCCATAAAGATTTTGTGGCTTACGCAATTACAGAAAAAGTTATTGATGAAAATATTGCGATCACGCGGGTGCGACCACTCGCAAAATCGCGCAAGTGGCGATAGCACTAATACTGCTTCAAGTTTTTGGTACTTCATGCATATATCTACATGTAAAATGCTCTCTGGACTGACAATTCTGGAAATAGCTTCAATTCGGTTCACTAATGCGCGGCAAACCACGGTTTTTCTGCCATTGAATATTCCGGAAATCGTTTCAATTTACCGGACAGACGTCCGTTGAAAAGGGGGTTTTCCGGGAATTGAGATTTTCTCGTTTCCCCGGAAATTTCAGTTTCCCGGAAGAGGCTCCCCCCGTGCTGTCCGGGAAAACGGGTCTCCACTGTATATATATATTGTACTGAGGAAATATCGTACTTACACTGCTGTGTGTCCCTTCCTTGTTTCCTCTGTGAATCGTCGGCTGCAATTACAAGGAGACGAGTGGCGGCTTGTAGCTGTTAATAAAAGTGGGGGCGTTGCACCTTTCTTTACCAGGTTCACTAACGCTAGTGTATAATCGGTGGTATTCAGTAGTGCAGTGCCTTCACTTTAATTGCCTTGGGCTGCCTCTGAAGAAAGAGTTATTTTAGTTCAATTTCATTTCTTTGACAATGGCTATTTTGTTTTTGAGCTGAAGCCGTTTCAGGTTATGGCAGATAATCTTTTCGTGGACTTCATACGGTGAAGGAGATTAATCTGTCTCGGACTCCTTTTAGCGATACCTTATGATGCATTAATTATAACTAGGTATCGCAAGTGAAATAAATTTAGTTAATGATGTATGTTCGAGAAGCGAATAGTTTGAAAATAAAGGGCTTAAGAACTGAGATATCCCCTTCTAATTTATGTTGTTCTGACCCGTTCAGTTTTGGGTGTGTCGAACTTTCAGAATATCTTGTAATACGACTCGAAACTGATAAAATTTATTGTTCGTCCTGTTCTGCGTGGGTAATGATAACAAGAACTTCCTCCAGAATTCTGTTGGCTTGAAAGACGATGAGAACGACCCAGAGGACAGTTGGAAATCGTTATTCACCCGCGTGTCGGTCATGAACGACCTGATGCCTGTCTGTGAAAAAATTGTGGAACAAAAGAAGCGCAAGAAACGAAAGGTTACCACGTCCGGTATTTTGTCCATTGCACGTTCTGAGGAAAGTAAGAAGGTACCGCCGATGTCACTTATGTCCGAGCTTTCGAACCTAATAAAGTCCGGCGAGTCGTGGACCGCTGATGATGTACTGAAGGCAGCTGCCTGCGCCTTCTGTCTTGCGGATACTATTTGGGGCTGTGGTGTATACCTCAAGGAAGATTTATCCATCGAAGACGAAGGTTTGTCGAAGAAGGTGAAACGGTCCAGGATTATTATCGGCGCCGTTGGAACTGCTCTAGCCTTGGCAAAGCTGGAAACCTTCACTGTTGCTAAAAAGGAAATGTTACTTGCTCTTTTGAGTGAAGCAGGAGGCACTCACGACTTCGAGCTAACCGGAAGTAATCTGTACTTGGATAAGTACTTAATTCCAGAGATTGTCAACGAAGCTGCTGAGAAAATTCAGCATTACCAGATCTTTACCGAAGTTGAGGACGATATTGTCTATTTTTATTTGCGTTATGACAAAGGCTCGTTCAAGTATTGCCTCTTGCAGAT
>LQNS02278097.1:31796867-31812840 GCA_001587735.2 Parhyale hawaiensis | reverse complement strand
CCAAGCGTCGGATACAAGAGCCAAAGGTAGTCAGACCCGACCTGGCAGTGCAGCTAAAAGCCACGCATCGACTTCAAGAAGTGGATGTCCTCAGGATCAACGTAGTAATTCAGCAATAAGCCAAACATCGTTGACAAGAGCTGAAAATAGTGATGCTCAAGGGAGTGGGGCCGTCCGTAAGCTACCACCCGATATAAGCGCTCGTGGTAATGTCGATCCTTTTGAAATCCGCCCAGGATGGGTTGGCAGCTTGTGGTATGACCAGAACAGCGCGCGCGATCTGATGTTATCTTTCTGGGAGCGACAGTTTGTTGGTTACGTCTCTCCACTCGAAATAGATGTTCACGAAAACAACTTCATGAATTTAATCGACACCATATTTGGAATAGATGACACAGTTAGCTCTGACCAAGAGTGTAATATGCAATGTGATGCCGGTGCAGACAAGAAACAGAAGAAGAGAAGAAGGAAGCGCCGAAATTAGATTGAACAAGTCATTGTGTTATATTGAGCAGGCTTCTATGGGTATCCAGAGCTAGATAGAAATCAAAAAATGCACTAGCTAATACTACGGCTATCATTTTGTTCTGGGAATATACATATTCTGTTAACTGTGGTGGAATGTGATCGCCGAGTAATGATTATTTTATTGCGACAACAGACTTGTCAAGATATATTCAGACGACAATTTGTGACTAGATTATTGGATAGTGTTGATGCCAGTGTAGTACAGCTACGACCTGTGGAAGAAATCAACCATTTTGATAACCAGAGGTGTTAATTCCAGCGTAATAAACTAGCGATAGCGTGCGTAGAGCATGAGCTGCTGCCTTTATGTAATCTTGTGATGATCTTCATTCCAATCCCATAATCCTACAGACCTGTAAAACGAAACAACGGTGGATGGAATGGGTCTCTAGAATCTTTAGATGTTAAAAGGATTGGGGATATAAAATTCATAACCTGCACTTCAAATCGTAGTTGCATTAGCAAATAAATAGGTACGTTTTTGCGATTATTTACTTAATTCTTCAATTGGACGTGAGAAACAGCAGTTCATAAATAATTGCTGAAAGTGATAAGGTTTAAACTAGGCACTAGAAGTGCCGTTTGTGACCAATGGTGCGTCTAGTGCCACTTGGGACCTGATGGTATTTACTGTACATCTGTTATTTAAAGCTTGTTCTTATCTCGTTCATTAGCTATGTAGCTGATGTTTTGAGCATTCTTTGCTACCATTATTTATATCTACGCTTAGAATGTGTATTCTAGGTCGCGTACTGCTGTAGTGTTGAGGCAGTTCTGTACACTTCTATATTCGAGCGATTACAGCTTTGTCATGTTTTTTGGCTTCAATTATTCTGGGATAAAATATATAGGTAGCCTTCTTACTTGAGATATTTTGCATTAAAGTCAAAAGTAGGCCAATATTATGCCAAGCTAGGCTTTTTTCTGCGTAGCCTAACTGCGACAAACTAACGAAATTGACTTGCCTGTTGAAGAATTTTTTGTAAATGTTATGCTAATCGTAAGCAGCAGATATTGCCATGATATTTTACAAAATTCAGATTTGTTTGCAATAAAACTTCATTTAATAGTCTTAGTCGTGTTCTCTTTCTTGCGTAGGTTCTTAACTTTCAGTAACAGTTTTTACAATTGACTCGTGCATGTTGCCGCTTAACGTGTGCTTCAGTTACTTTGAAAGTAGTAAGTAAATATAACTTTGTGTTCTCGTTTGCTACTAAAACCGATTCCTTGATGCGCGGAAACACCTTCGTGCTTGGGTTCCCCATTTCTCTTGGCATACTATGTGTCCCTTGCTCTTTCCTCTGTGATATCGTTCTGCTCGGAAACGGAGGCTTAAACTTCCTAACGATTAATAACTAACTTGATGCGCGGATTAGCTATTATCAGCAGACACCAAGTAACCGAAATTTACTCGTCTTGCCGAGTGTGCAGCTGCTGATTTTTCATTTTAATATTCCAGCGCGGTGATTTCTACTCTTCTTTGTTTCTAATAAGTTGATTTTTACAACCTTTTTGTGTCCGAATTACGGTAATCATCGCTCTCACCTCCAGAGGTGTAGGGGTTGGGTTTGTTTGGTTCGCCTATCCAATATTGGGAGAGTTGGCGTCCTCTACGAAGCCTCGAAGGTTACCTTCGCCTTAGCTAATCCTTCGGGATGTCTATCTTTTGTGCCTTCCATTTCCTGGCCTGCTGTTCTTATGTACTTTAATCCTGCGTGGGAATCCCCTCTTACATGGCTGCCCCGTTGCTATCGACATGCTACAGGTTCCCACCTTTTCCTGTCTTGAAACCCTGTAGTTGTGGCTAAGGAGTCTGAAATAACTGATATATTTGCTCTTCTTCTAGTGACATCTAAACAAAAATTCATATTTGAAAGGGATTATGTCATCGAAAAATTCACCTCACTGCTCTTTAACGAGGATGGATTGTAAAGATAATTTTATAGTAACATTCAATGTAGAAATTCCGCATTTTAGAAATATATGTGTATAAAATCCATTTTCGTTATGGGGAATTTTTGTTCAAATTTACAAAATTTCACACATTCGAAGCATTTGCGTGGTTCGGATGACCACGTCGCCTGGTGCAGTCAGTTGCTTGTGCGTTCATCTCCGTATTGCATTAACATTTATTCATCAATAGACTGAAAACTCAATACCTCAAGAGCATGGAGGGCAATAGCTATTGGGTTGACTTTGAAAACAAAAACAAAATTTTGCCGCCGTTGTATTAGTGCTGTTGGGTTATCGGAGTTGTGGCCCATCTACCCTTTTCTCTTAGCAGGTCATGAAGACTCGGTGTATCCAGGTGGTAGCGAGTCAGGATTGAAGTGTTGGATTCACCCGATGTGCTTCAAGAGCCGAGACTTCTGGGAGATTTATTTTAGTGATTTCTGAGTTAATAAGACAGAAAATTGAACGCAATTAATACGGTAAACGTTACACAATAGCAGCAAAAATGAAGATTTATCAGGACACCATCTCTTATGCTAAAAATATGTTAAACTAGAATGCCTCGTGGCATAAGTCCATCACCCGCGGTGGGAGCAAATTTCATCGTCGTCATTTTTGATGGCCAGCTAATCCTAGTTTTTTGGTTCGGATCACATCGAGGACAGCCCACCAGCCTCCCTGTAAAAAAAAATTAATGAACATAGTTCAACTCCTAGCTTTTTTGGGTGGACAGCAGAGTTCATCGCCGTCATTTTTTATGGCCAGCTAATCCTAACTTTGGCATGGGTCACATCGAGGGCAACCCAACCCACCAGACTCCCTGCAAAAAATTTTTAACATTGCTCAACTCCTTCGACCTCTTATTGGGTGGACAAACAAACAAATACAGTATATATATATACAAACTTAAATCTTCAACGAAAACATTATCACTGCTCATTGCTTCGCTCGCGGGTGAAATAACTGATATATTTGCGCGTCTTCTAGTGACATCTAAACAAAAATTCATATTTAAAAGGGATTATGTCATCGAAAAATTCACCTCACTGCGCTTTAACGAGGATGGATTATAAAGATAATTTTATAGTAACTAATTCAATGTAGAAATTCCGCATTTTAGAAGACTGCCTAGGGTCGAACGACAGGGCCCAGTGCTCAGTGTATACTTTTTCAAATTAGATAGCTGGCAGTAGACAAATCAACAGGCCCGTTACCAGACAGTAGCCGGGCTACTGTGTTAACGCTGTTGAACTGGGGGAACGAAAAATGAGGTCTCAAGTTGTGAGGATTGTAAGAATTATGAACATTTATCCTGAGGGGGCGCAGTCTAATTCTGATTTATAAGTTTCGTCCGTTCTGCGCCCAATCCTATCCTAATCCTAATTTTTCGGGACTTAGAAGAGCAGTCGTATGCCATAATGGAGATCAGAAAGGGCTTGCTTGGGATTTAGAGAACCCGTCGTATGGAGTTTTATTAGCGTATTTTTTCTAAGGTCTAATACTGATCGTAAAAAGGTAGCGCAGTTTTTGAACGACTACCCGTTTTAATGACTGATTAATAAGACTCTGCCTTAATAGCGTGCACTTCACTAATGGCTGTGACACGCTGGCCGAAAGAACGTGTATCGTCATCTTTTCATCCGAATGTGTTGATGCGCTCGTTAAATAGCGCACACTTCCTAGGAATTTTGAGTTATAAATCCCTCCAGATATAATATGTCCGAAAATTAACTAACGGCACTTGCGGAGTAAACTGAACTGACGGTAAACATTTTTACTCCATTTTTGGCAATCTGAAAGCTGTGTTTACAACAGTTCAACATTACGTTCGAACGAAAAGATGACGATACTCGTTCCTTGGACTTGCGTGTGGCATCGCCATAACTGATGCAGTTCACGGAATGCACATAAAGAGTCTGGTTCATCGTTTTTGCCCTACATTTCTGCGTCAGAGGGTTCGAATGAGGCGTGTAGCCCTTGGACAAATGAGTATGTACACTGAAAGATTTGTTATGCATCCAGTCAGTTTGCTTATCAAGTGTCGCTACCAAAGTGTTGGATATCGTTTTACATTTTAAGTGAGCTATAACTCTGGAAGCTATGCACTTTCTTGTTCTGTAAACCATCTAAGCAACGCTTTCGAGCGCTATAAAGCTTGGACGTTGGACATAAAACAAACGTGTGACCAGCCTTTAGTGTGTATCCTGCTTTCGTATTTTACTGTTATAATTGGCCGTAAATAAACACGAGAACCAACATGACACAATCTGATCCGAAAAATAAACGACTTTATTAATAAATTTTTAGGTGATGACAGACTGACCAAGAGGTCCATTCCCAGTGAGCAGTCGAAGCTCAGCCTTCGTCTGTGCTAAATTATTTTTGTTGAATACTCTGAGCTTTTATATAGGGTTTAGAGCAGGGGTTCCCCACCGGGGGTGCTCACACCCCATCGCACCTTGGGGGTGCTCACACCCCATCGCACCGTAGGGGCGCGAGATAACCTTCCACAGGGTGCGAAATTTCGAAAAAATAAAGTTGGATACATAAATTTGTACTCATATTTGGTGTAAACTTCATTCGTTATGCATCGCCAGATGAGGTATTATGTTTGATGGGGTGCGAGGACATGTTGAAAGTTTTTTTTTATGTGCACCGTACCAGGGTGCGGCCCATAGATAAGAACAGTTACATAGGCACTCTTTTACTGTCATTTTCAAGTAGTTGCCTCATTTCCTTGCGTACACACAATACTACGATACACAGCAACCTAAGATAGTAACATTAATGTTAATAATATACCGGCACAAGGTCCAGAAGCTGTCTATCGCGATCTCACGTAGCGTATTGGTGGTAGTTGTTCCGGGTATTAATGCGGCGCTGCCAACATCTCTACCATATTTGAGGAACGTTTTTGCCATTTTTGGTGACGCGAGTGCCTGTTAGCTACATGATTAGTTTTTATGTGTAACACTGAGGAACAACCAGTTTGTTTTCGAAATTGTTCCAGCTGTATTTTCATCAGTTCCACCTTGTGATTCCAAATCTGAAAACCGTTTTTCCCCATTTTCAAGCAGTCACGTCCTCTTTCTTCTAAGTACCTACTCTGTCAGTGCCATTCCTGCAGAACGCTCAATGGGAAAACGTTCAAACGAGGCTAGTAATGCTTTTCCCACGAAAATAAGCTCGAATATCTAAAAAAAGGTAAAATTTGGTATTATGCACGTTAAAAAAATTTTTTTTAATAGACTCATTTTTTGATGTAGATGAAGAATCTGAAATCCGTTTTTGTTGGACGGCCCAACTTTGTGAGATAGATACTATGTGACTTTGAAGTTCCCATTGTTTTCCTATGGGAGAAAATACCCGGCGATGACAGAGTGTAATGGAACACCTTTTAAATATGTTAGGTTAAAAAAAACCTATTGTAAAGCTGTTCCATCACTCTTGTCCTCGCGGGGTATTCCCTCCCATATAGGAAAACAATGGGAACTTCAAATTCATATATATATATATGTATATATATATATATCTCGCAAAAAGTAGGTCCGCCTGACAAAAATGGATTTCAGATTCGTAATCTACATAAAAAAATGAGTCGATTAGAAACAAAATATTTTTTTACCGTGCATGATACTAAATAATACAAAAAATCTGACGTGCGAGCGAAATTCCAGTTGCAGATCTAAAATCCGCGTCAAATATTAACTTAGAAATAGTTCTTAAATTACAGGCAACTACAAAAAAGTCTATGTTGCTCTGTGTAATTAGCCAGCCCTAGGGTTGTCCATCGTTGAATTGCGTCCGTTATTGCTTAATTGTCATTCTCTGCTATACAGATAAGTTATTGCCAGCAAGATAAATTGTAGTGGGTATGAAATGTTATTTCGAATACCAGTTCATATGTATTAAATAAGGAAAGAAAGAAGTTATTAGCAGCAAGATAAATTGTAGTGGGTATGAAATGTTATTTCGAATACCAGTTCATATGTATTAAATAAGGAAATGACTGCATGTAGAGCTCGTAGCAGTGCGCGGTGTCGATTGGCTTGGCCCCGATGACGTCACAACACATTCCCATCCCCGCACCACCAATTCTCATAATTCTTCTCTGGCTTCCACGTTGATGTTTTTGTAGCCTGGATTCACCGTTGTAGTAAATTGATTTTTCTGGGGTTATCTCGTTGACTTCAAGGCTCTACCGCCCGGAGGAAACACCCTATCTCTTTTGGTATTATAATGATAGTAATTCCAACGACATGTGGTATTCAGCGCGAATTTACTTCATAGAAAAGAAGCAATTGGAGTTTCTGTTCTTGTGTTGGATGCGCATACCGAAATGTTTCTTGGCGATTTTGATAATGAGGAATAACCCCTATCGGTAAATGGTAAGTATTTATCCGCTGTCGGGTAACACACCCACTCTACTACTTACACGAGGTATAGCTACAAGTAAATAGTGAGCGATATGGGATGAAAAGCGCACTAAAATTTCCGCTTGTGCTCCGTGGGTGGGAGAAGATTAGCAGTGGGCCCCGCCCTATGGCAGCAATTCTGATTTTCCCCGCCCTGTCGACAATTTGCTGTGGGGCTTAACTGCTAAGGGCCCTATAGGACCGAATGCACGAACTACATACTTTTAAAGATACAGTTACGTAAACTGTACAGTTCCTTGATCTTCAAAGAAGGCTTAATTTTGCCTTGGAGTCGCTTCAGACGGTGACTGGACGTTTGTGTTATTCGACAGCAGGCAAGTAGTTTTTACTAGCGCTGATCACAATGTCTATAACTCGCCGAACTATTCCTGTGGTTTAACGCAGCCTCGTGCGCCACTGGGGCGCATTTTGAATTATCATTTATTTTTGTCTCTGCTTTTCTGCGGGTAGGTCTCAGAATGGTCAATGCGCTACTGACAGGAAAAAGGCGCGAGTTGTACATCTCTAACCCCCGGGCACGGCTGAACGCTCTCGCTCAGCAACGCTGCACAGGAGAAGGAAACGAAATACAAGAAGTTAGAAGTCTAGCCGGAATAGGTCGGCCACCTCGATCGGCAGCCCACCTTCTGAAATATAAAGGAAGTATGGAGAGCTTACCTAACTTTACAGAACTAACCTCGTCAGCAGGAACTGCGGCGAGCTGCAAGATCTCCCGCGGAAAAGACACTCGGGACCCTTGGGTGTGTGAGGCCCATATTTATCGTGGCCGGGAAAGGGCCCACTGGAATAGGCTATGCCCCTGAGGGCTCGACATCGGACAGCGTCACGTTAATGTAACAACGCAGTCGCAGTGCACATGACTAGTGCAGCAGTAAAATCATATATTAGGGATTCAGACAAGCTGGTTTTAGCATATGCGTCATTTATTAATAAAACAACTGACTCGATTGAGTGTGAGTCAGCTGTGAAACTCGTTAATTTCATAATTACCTCCGCCAAAGATGTTACGTTCGTCTTTATGTTTTGCTTGTCTGCTTGACTATTTGTCACCAAAATAACTCAAAAAGTTTTTGACGAATCTTTACAGGAATTGTAACGCATGCTAGGAAGAACAGATGATTAACTTATTTGGTAAAATAACTCAAAAAATCATGGACGGATGTGTATGAAATCTGCACAATTTGTTGGGAATATTACGAACAGCAAATGGCCAAGTTTTTGTTCTGATCTGTCGGTTCTTTTTTTTTTTTTTTTTGCTCCGTCTTTGATTTTATATTTGTCAGCAACAGAGCTCAAAAAGTCAAGAACGCATCTATATAAATATGCAAAAATCGTTATAAATGCTGAAGAGCTCCGTTGATTGATGTAAATTTTTAGGACATAGCTACGGTATTTAAGTTTTTTGTTACCACTGCTTTGATCGGCAGAGGTAGGAATGCATTCTCACAATGCTCTAGTCAAATTTATTATCAAATTTTGGCGGTGGTGATAGGAAGGGAATCCCAGTTTCAGAACCAATTTAAATATTTTCGTTACCATTGCTTTGATTGGCGGAGGCATGCGTTTTCACAATACGTACTCTAGTTCATTTACTTATTGTTTTAGCGGTTGCCCTGGTTAGATTTACTTTCTTTTATTCTAAAGCAGTTTGTTATCCTTACTCAGTTACTCTCTGTATTTTCAGGAAACGCTTACTGTGATTTTATTATTTTTCAATGCGTCGTTTTTTTTCATCGTGAGAAATACATTCCTCGCTGGATAAAGCTCTGTCAAGAATCATTCATTGATATGAAATGAAATGATTTTCTTTCAAATTATAGATAGGTAGTTTTTTTTAAAGACTTACCCATCAACAGTCAGTGTCGGCACGTGGTACTTTTCGTTAGGGGGAGGCTGGAAGACGGCTGTAGTACATAAAATATGGAGGGACTTCACAAAATATACTAATATGTATGATGGCTAAATTGTAACAATATTGAAGGGCCGAAATGTCCCGAGCTTGGCTCAATGGAGGGAAGGCTTGGCTGAAGATGGGGTAGCTTGGCTCAATATGGGGTGGGGGTAGGGGCTGGGCTCGAATTGGGGAGGGGGCCTAGCACCGAGGCAAATGCCCCCCATCCCCACGAAAAAGGGCTACATCCGACAGTGAACGTTATACAGTCCTATTCATTGAAATATTCATATTCCGTTGTTTCCATGGAAAGCCCACACTGCTTTTCTCCTGCCGCTCTCAGGAGCAGAAGAAGTAATTGTTAGACCCCAAAGGAACCAGCGTATTATTTCACAAAGAAATTTTCTTGTAATTCTATTCCTACAGCAACGGACGTTTTATTTGGTCCCAATAGGGTTAAACGCGTTAAGTGTCGCCTCGTAATCGTAACGGAAACGTTCAAGGTACTTCAACATTTTCTGTTGTGAGGCTTGCTAGAAGAGGCCCAAATTCAGATTTATACATGTAGCTAGAAAGGCTAGTGACAGATTCAAGGCGAGTTTATAACACAATTACTCCATCAGTCTATAAACTTAATCCTTCAAATTGGCGGCGATCATGTCCATAAGAACAATGAATTTTATGATGCGTTAGTTGTGTTTCTATTTTTGTTAAGTAGCTAGCTGAAATTCTGTTAGCGTGTTTGTTATGATGCTCGTACTGCGATAGCATATTGTACTTGATGTATATTTGTGATGGTGTTTCTCAGTTTGTTATTCTCTGGTAGCTAATACTTGAGGAAACAGTGGTAAAATTTCGCTTATGCATCAGATTGTAAAATTGTGACGTTCATTTAAGACCAGTTATTTTCAATAAATTGTGCGATAATCATAGTTTTCTATCAATTCCTGTACTTGTTTGCACTCTGTGTTATGATAATAATGTTAGTCTAGCTGTATTATTAACAAGATTAATCAGTGAATTATGTACAGTCATAGACCTGACGATACTTGTTTGTCCAGTCCTCCCAAGTGGACCTGGTGACAATTGATAAAAGCTTGATGAATTTTTTCCTAGTCAGCTTGGCTACATGAAACAAAAATAAACTATTCTTGGAGACGCTAATAATACATCTATTAGAAAGAAACACTCATGAATGCGTACCGGCAAATGGTAAATTGCAGAATTAATTTTTGCCAATTTTAAGTCGGTTTAGTTTCCTCAGATTCAATTGTCGTCGCACACAGTTCATATCTAGTTACGACTTTGTGTTTCTTGCTGATAAACACATTTGTTTTGTATCGCCAAGAACAGTTTACTTTTTGTTTGCGGTCGCTCTGTTCAATTTACCATCTGGCCTACTTGGGAATGCGAGGGGCAGTCAAGTGTCGTGTGGTCTTGGTACGGACATCTGTGTCTCTGCATATTGTTGACTGATGGAGTTTCTCTACAAAGAGATAATTCGTCCGTTGTTTTTTATGGGTAACTATAGTTTATCATGTCCTAAGCTATCCTCCTGGTATCCTCTATTTATGTTTCCATATGAGCTTCTAATGAAGAAGCTAACTCCCGTCTTCTTACTATTGTTGTTAGCCAGACAAAGTTGTTCAATAAATTTTATACCTCCTGAGTGGTGTCTCATTTCCCCCTTTCGGTTTCAGGTCATCAGTGACTTCCCCTCAGCCTACGATCAGTTCAGTTCAGCAGAAGATTGTGTCGACGCCCTCATGCCTGGCTCCCTATTTGAGGCGCCGCTCCTCGACCAGCACACCTTCACCTCATCCGACACCGCATCCTTAAACATGTTCAGACCAATTGCCCCGAAGTTACCAGGCTTAAGACACCGGAGTTCTGCTACATCGTATTCCCGGAGCACCAAAATCTTCAGCTGCAATTTATGTTCGTACACCACCAACCGGCCTGCCAAGCTCACAATCCACACCCGCATCCATACCGGGGAGAAGCCCTTCTCCTGTCACCTGTGCCCCTACAGGGCCGCGCGTAAGGAAACCCTTAAAGGCCATATGAAGTGTCACGAGAGGACGTGAGAACAAATGTTGTACCCTAGGCAGCCTCATACCAACTGTAATAATATGTCTTATGACAGTAATATCGATTTATATGTATCTGATACATAACATTTAGCAAGGAGACTATTGTGTGCGGTTGCCTGTTAGAGTTTCTTGGGTTCCTTATTTATGCATTCAGTTGGTGTAGTGATTTTTTGGGGCTGGTTTACGCGAGTAGCAGCTCCTATTGTCCGAGTGTCCATGATTGAGTGACGGCCGCTAATTCCCAGTTATTTAATAATTAAACGCTTATAAGTTGTGACGGGACTACTTATTTCTCAAACTTGAGATCCTAAAGTTCACTGAGATCTGAGCTACCTACCAATTATTAGTTCAAGTTGTGAGATGCCGATATTTTTAAGCCCGGTGGGCTGTTGCAATAAATACTGTTAGTGATGATAGTTTTAAGTTACTACTAACGACGAGCATTGAGTCACTTTCAAGAACTCGATACGTTGGGAATGACTGTTTACGTACTAGCGTCTTGCCTTCCAAATGTAAACAGTTTTAGTGATGTCCCGTAAAATTGATTCCAACAGCCTGCACAGTGCTTTTTCTTTAAGATGTAAGCATTTGAAATGTGTCTTCAACTGATATATTCAACATACAATGCACGGTGCAATACTTTCCGGATGTAAACAACCTTACTGATATTTCTTTAAATCGATTTTGACATTAGGCACGATTCAGTACCTTCCAGGTGTGAACAATTTTACTCTGGTCCCTTTGGGAGTCGTTGCTCATATTTTATAGAATGTGCGAGAGATGAATACTTCCGGCTTAGGCCTATTCCTCCCGGCCGTTTGCAACTATGTCTGACGTTATTGCTATGATTTATTTTCCTATGCTTTAAATGCTTAGCTTTAAGAATGAAGTCTATGTTAACAGTACAAGTTGCTATAGATTTAAAAATAGGTTTGTCTACTGACAATTGCTGGCTTAAAAATTGTAACTTATAATTTTAGCTGTGAGTGTGGGCACACGGTATCATTCTCTCCCTCAACGACTCTCACACCGAGGATGTTTTCAGGATAGGAATTTTGTGATCTAGCTAACCCTTCAAGTGACAGAATGAGCCATGGATTGAGTTAATTGTTCTCATCTCAGCTGTGTGACATGGAGTCGTGCCCGCGGGATCTACATAGGCTACCTTAGTCTAGATAGGCCATCAGACATCGTTCTACAGACAAAATGTTTCGACTTTTCACCGGTATTAGTTATTCACTTTGAGTTAAACGTCAGTACTTACTTATTTGTATTAGAGGTGTATATATAATTCCATCAGTTATCCAATTTTATGTACGATTGGATACCAATTAGTACTAGGGTTTGGGTAAAGAATTATATAGTCCCACCTTGTAATTCCACATCTGAAGACCATTTTTGTCTATCGCGTCCCATGTTCGAGCGATCACGTCCTGTTTCTTGTACTTCTCTAGTGCTGTACCTACCGATCGCCCACTGGGAATATTTTCCGACGAGTCCTGTAATGCTATTCTTTCGAGAATGTTAAGTACGAATATCTAAAAACCCCGACGTGCTAGGAGAATTCCTGCTATAGATCTAAAATCAGCGGCCAGTAGCGGCGTATGAGCAGTTTATAAATTTGAGGCATCAGGGAAAAAATCGAAATTAGTTACCTACTCTGTGTTGTGTGCGAAGTCCAAACCGATTTTAATTTGGCTGCAAGAAAAACGGTAGGTACCTTAATTGAATAAACATTTTCCTGGGGCCTTCCTTTCCCCTATACCTTTGACGCTGCTGTAACCAAATAAGAATTTCTAATAGACATCTAATTGTTTTTATCTTGACATTACGTCGATAGCTTAGAGAGGGCTGGAGCTTGGGTCTTGGCTCCTCACACGCAGTGGGCCACTTCGTCCGTCTATTTCCAATTATCAAATCTGTTGTATTCCTTAACTGGCTGCCCAAGGAGTCGCATGACCTGGTACAAATTAGTTTTATGGCAATAAATCTGTGAGCGTTTCCTTGTCCCGCAGTACCGATGCTTCTGTCGCTGACACTCATGGCCTCATTGTGCCCATAACGTCAGTACAAAAATTTACCTGCTATATATAATTTACTTTTGAATTACAACCGATGGTAACTTTTCGAAAAGTCTCTGTACGCTCTAACCTCTTTAGACTTAATAAAGTCGACCAAATTCTTTGTGTTTTTTGATACTTTCCCTGTATTTTTGCTGCTTTGACACGTCAACTACCATTCTAAAAATAGGTAATAGTATTCCTACACCAATATGTACCATATACAGTATATACTGTGTTTCGTACACATCGCTGAGAACGCATTAATATCAGCGAAACTTTCGCTTTTTCTAGTTGTCTTTGATACGCTTCCCCTCATGATTCTGTTTTGCTGTTAGCGGAAGGTATTTTTTAGCAGACTTGCGTACGAAATACTTCCAAAATTTTTCCCTACTGGGATATCAAAATGACGTGGAATTTCTGCTCGCTCACTATAAAATACCGTCCAGGTAAACTTTTTACTTTCTATTAAAAAGTAGTATGAATTCTGCATCATGTGGATCACCGTTTACCGAACGTTTACTGGTACGTACGAAATATTTTGTTATCTTTGGTGAAGGGACGTTTTGCTACTAGTGACAAGGATTTGATCTCTGGGATACAATTAGTATAATTGTATATTGTATTCAGGCTGTACCGCCCCTTCTCGTGGTGGTACCGTTAGTATACCTACGTGACATCTTCTCTCTTCTTTATTACTTCTGACATATTTATCTTCTTTTTTCATCTAAATCTGAAGTGTAGGTAGAACCAACGCAGACAGCGCCCGGCCTTACTGGGCCGTGGTTTTCCTTTTTGTTTATTTTGTATTTCTGACCTACTGAAAGAGAGGTCGGCCGTCCGCGTGGAGAGGCGGACCCTTCGTGATCCCCCCTTCTGCCTTCCTTCTCCTGAATGTCGGACCGGGCCTCTCTAATGGTCTCTGACATGAACCACGGAACCTCCGAGCCGACCCCGTAGCCGCAATCCGCCTCGAGTGTGGGTGCGGGCACTGCACCGAGCTCCGACCGCGGCAGAACTGAATGCGAGATGTTGCCGTACCAGCCCCCAGACGCACCGGCGGCAGGGTGGGCGGTAGATGCCGGTCGCGGCGGCGAGAACGCAGACAGTTGATACAGGATCACGATTCGAACTTTCCATTTAATAAGGGAGTGCAGAGAAACCTCAAACGTTTCTTCAATATCTCCACCAAAAAGGGAGACGACCTAAGTGGTACAGATATCATAAGAGCTTACAGTGACCTGCACCGGACGCTGGGAGGCAAGCCTGCCAAGGTCACGGAGACGGGCGCCGGCACACTCCTGGTCGAAGTGAAGAGCGATGACGAGTGTAAGAATGCTAGGGAGATTTGAGGTCTCCGCCTCCCCCAATGACCGCCTCAACCAAATTAAAGACACGAACTGGTTCTTAAATAAGCCAAAGTACACCGATGGGGATCTCCTCTATGCCCTCTCAGAGTCCGGAGTGAGGAGCGTTTATAGAGTGAAGAGGAAGGAAAATGGTAGAGACATTGATACTCCCATTTATATCCTCACTTTTGACGCTCATATCCTCCCACCAGCAGTGGAAATTGGCTGGGTGAGGTGCCCAGTGCGGCTCTATATTCCCTGCCCTCGCCGCTGCTTCAAGTGCCAACAATATGGACACGAAGCAAAAACGTGTCGTAGAACAACCCTAATATGCCAAAATTGCTCAAAACCCCCCAAAACCAACAATCATGTACCGCACCAACCAGATGTGCCAACTGCAATAAATCACACCCAGCAACTCACCAACGTACAGTGTTCACAACTATGAACAAGAGGTTCTGGCTACCCAGGCCAAGGAGCACATTAGCTACGACAAGGCCAGGTGACTCGTGGAAAGCCGCCAGGCCCGACCGGACACGTCTTACACCCGTGCTTTACGTGACTCTGGCGAAAGTGCGAGCGGTGCCCTGGACCCACCGGTACGACGAAGGCCGCCGGTCCTGCTCAGAGACAAACCAACCTGGCGCATACCAGTTTCAACTTTTTACCCCGGGATGGAATACCCAAAAAAAGAAAAACTCTCATCCCCTCTTACTAAAAACTCTCTTCACGGATCACATGAGAGACAAACACAGTGACTCTACCCACATCTACACCGATGGCTGTAAAACGGGAGACCAAGTTGGATGCGCAGCCGCTCCTACTGATGAAACTAGAGCATGCCGGCTACTACCAGAGACCTCGATTTTCACCGCCGAGGTGTTCGGCGTGTGCGCGGCGCTGCTCCTCATTAGAGACACCGATGAGAACAACTTTACCATCTTCTCCAACTCACTGAGTGCTGTTCGAACATACGGCAGCATCCACCCCGCCATCAACCGAATAGTAAGTATGATGTAACAATTTCAAGAGGATGGAAAGCTTATGTGTATCTGTTGGGTGCCTGGTCATATTGACATTGCGGGCAATGAGCTCGCTGATGAGTCGAGGCAGATGGCCCTGACGGAGTTGCCTACGGCAAGCCGTGCACTCCCTGCCGAGACTATTATCCACTAATCAAACGAAACCTGTGCGAGCTATGGCAAGCCCAGTCGCTGGCGCAGCGAAATAATAAATTACAAACAATCAAGGAAACTGTTCGACAATGGCACTCGTCAAATAGCGACGACCGCCGAATGGACGTCGTACTGTGCCGCCTACGTATTGGGCACACAAGACTTACCCATGACTATTTGCGGACGAGGCGTCAGCAACCCTATTGCGACGACTGCGTCGTACCCCTCGCTGTCTTGCCCTCGTTGGCCGAGAGTCCCACCTTCGACGAGCAGATCTAGGTGTGCTGACTCGGCAGTTGTGTGCATGCAATGAGCTGTGGTGGAACATATCTTCCTTACAGATGAAGGGGGTGGGGTCTCGGGTCATTTGTTCCTTCCGTCAAATTGGTGCCATAGTTCTTGGTGACCCGAGGTCGACTGCGACTACACTTACTCGTCTGGGGCCAGTGGGCCTATACCCGCAGCACAAACCAGTGTATGTGGGTTTC
>LQNS02278097.1:31785582-31796780 GCA_001587735.2 Parhyale hawaiensis | reverse complement strand
GGGGTCTCGGGTCATTTGTTCCTTCCGTCAAATTGGTGCCATAGTTCTTGGTGACCCGAGGTCGACTGCGACTACACTTACTCGTCTGGGGCCAGTGGGCCTATACCCGCAGCACAAACCAGTGTATGTGGGTTTCCCAGGTGAGGGTGTGGTCTAAGTTGACCTTACCTTTATTTACCTTTACAACTATTTTTTAATACTAAATGCGGCAAATTCCGCGCCCTAGCGGCGCATGAACCTGTGATTAAACACAGGAATAGTTCAGCGCGATATAGGCAGTGAGCAACTGAAGCGCTAGTAAAGTTTCCTACTACTACTACTCTGCATCATGTGTATTGAATAGTGCTCTAAAATATTTTGTCTTTTATAGTGGTTACTTCGCTATGGCACTATTTTGCTGCACTTTTACGGTCTAAATTCTTTGTTTTATTTTCGTAAAGTATGTTATGTGTTGCCAGAGCGATCTAAATAGAGAAAAAACGATATTGTGAGTAACACTGTTGTGCGTTTTCATAGTTATTTTTGTTGTTTCTATATCATTTATAGGTTGTTGGTTATTGCATAGCATGGATTCCACGTTTCTATCGACATAGTATATGTCCCTTGTTTCTCCCTCTCTTAAATCGCCGATGTAGTGGAAACAGAAGTTTAAACTTTTCAAAATAATACCTACTATATATAAAGTAATTTATGATGTAATATTTGTTTCCAGCTTCGTTACCTTTACAGCGCCTATGGATGAGTCTGATAGTAACGTAAAGCTCATTAGGCCGGTGTAAGCTCGAAATTGTTAGAATTTGGAAAATGCCGCCATGGTAAGAGTTTGTGGCAGTGTTCTTCTGGCTAGCTACATCATTTCATTTTTCCAATAAAACTGCATATTTTATTTCCTGAGAACTGCTTATGGCGCTGGGCACAGACTGAGAGTTGCAAACCACTCACATTAGTGAATTTTGAATTTTTTACTCAAAAGATAATGAAATCTCTTCCAGATGCTGTCAGGCTCTCCTATCCTGTCCGCCATTGGTCATATTCGGGACTATTCCTCGACTTCTTTGACATCCGCAGCCCAGGCTTCTTCTCCCGACACCAACTCGTCCCAACCATCGTCGTCACCCTCATCATCGGGCAAATATTTTTGCAAGTCGACGAAAAACGGAAAAGTTTATACCTGTGATTCCTGCTCGTACAAAACGGAAATTTTTCATAACATGAAGATCCACCTGCGCACCCATACCGGGGAAAGACCCTACGCTTGTCCACTTTGTCCATACAGGGGCACCCAACTTTTCCACGTGCAGAGACACATGCGGACACACACTGGGGAGAAACCTTACGGCTGCACTTTTTGTACCTACAAGAGTAACAGAAAAGACCATTTGACGGAGCACATGCTTGCTACTCACAAGTACGACAACAGGATGAGGAGTAGTCTCATAAGTTAAAACTTGCATTTATATAATGTGTGTTTTCTGGCCGCGATCTAAGTCGAGCTCTATGGCGCTTTGAAGTTAGAACTTAGGTGGGCTAACGCAATGTAGAAGTGTTAATCGTAACTTGAAATGTGTTTGCTGGCAGTCGTTAGTGCTTCTGGGGTTATTATTGCCACACAAGTTTAAGAACCTAGATGACGCTGCTGTAGCGGACGTTACACTAGAGTTTTAAGTACTAGACGCCTCCATTATTTACTGGACTTGATGAACCTAAACCGTTCTAGTAAAATTTAGTTTTTCGTAGCAACGACTTGCAATTCCAAACTAGAGCACGCTGAGAGCGCATACCTCCTCCCCAAGCAAGGCGACGGTAACGAAAAATTCAAACTAGTTCTGACATCATGATTTTCTTTGTATCTACACCAAAATCTAATCATTTGTGTCTTTTTTACAGTAATAAGTTTGTGTAATTTTCCTAAAAATTCGTTCGTAACTTTTTCGAGTTATTTGCTGTCAAACATTAGTCAAACACACAAACAAACCAAAATTTAATAATTTATGTCTGTTAACATCATTAATAATTCCTGCAAATTTCCTAAAGATCCGTGTATAGCTTTGAGTTATTTTGCAATTAAGCATAAAATCAAAGAGAGAGAAACGAACGGACGAACAGATCATCACAAAACTTTGATTATTTACTCTTCGTGATATACCTAACAACTCTTGTGAATTTAATAAAAATCCGTTATTTTTTTCTGGGTCATGGTATAAAGAGAAAATAGGCACACAAACAAACGGTTGAACGGATCTTCACCAAACGTTAATCATCTGTTACTGTTAACATGCCTAACATTCCCTGTACATTTCGTATGATCCCTCTATAACTTTTTGAGCTATCTTGGTGACAGACAGACAAAAACGACACAAAAACATAACCTCCTTGGGGGAAGTACAAATAGAATGACTATAGGTACCCTAACTTCTAGTAGTTCCTGCCTTTTCCTTGACTCATTTTCTAGAGTCTCAACATTGCCATTTAATTTGTGTGCCAGTTTCTAGTTCTATCAGCATCTCTCGATTGCTCTAGGACTAATCTTTCAAGTGCTAGAATTACATAAGGATTGGATTAGTCGCACTGGTGTTTTTTCTAAAGCAAATATGAAGGACGCTCTTGCAGGAGATATGCTTGAGGCGGCTCTCACGTTTAATACGTCAGCACTCAACTTTGGTGCAAATTTATTTATTATTTGTATCAAATTCCAGACACGATTGCGTATGCCTACTTTAAATATTGAACACTGTTGTGACGCATAGGTGCTATCCCCGTGAACCACAGAAACTTGGGGCTATGCGAAACCAAAATTGACTTACTGCAAATGCATGAAAAGTACTGGGCCTGCAGACAATGGTATACTATACAACCTGCAGACTTTGTATATACTTTTACATACAAACTGGAGCAGGCAACGAAACCGCATTTTTTGTTTGATTGTTATATCACAGATATCTTTATGTAGTGCGATGAAGGTTTTAGTGGATGCTAATATGTGTCTAATTGTACATACCAATGTTACTATTTGTTGGTCATTTGATATATAAATCTTACTAATTAAAGATGGGCTTGCACGACAGTGAAATGAACGCGTTCCCTTGCTTTGCGTCTGAATATTTCGTTGTGTCCCTGTAAAGATCAATGTGTGTATACATATTTACTAAAAATGTAAGCTTAAAATCCACAGACTTACTATGGCTTAAAGGCCTGTCTACACGTTAAGACCTGACCATACTTTAGCGTTTTGAACGCGTTCACTCATCCTCGCACCCGAATGTTGTGTAGCGTCGATGTCAGGACAACTTAGTGTACGCCTCAAAAAGCTCTTACAATGTTAGTCGCCAAATTAATTTCCTCGGCAAGTTACGGGTATTTCTGAAATTTGAAGTGGTATATAAGCTCATAAAAAGTGAACTTTTGTGCTCTATCTGCATCACGGTAACACATTTGGACAAGTGAATGACCGAACGCGTTGAAAAGACTAACGAGTGGATCGGCCATAACTAAGATATGGTCTTTCAACGCAACAAAACAATCACGTGACTAAGGGTCTCTGGTGGTGACGTCAGTCACTTATTCACAGGTTATGGCAGCCAATCAACTCATGAAACTTGCTCCCCGCCCTAAAAGGGTTGCATCGCTGATAGGCTGACGTGACTCCTGATGCTTGTCACGTGATTTAAGTCATGGGCTTAGCGATGATCAGCACTAAGGCTTCGAATATCTCGTATATTTCGGAGTGCGTTAGAACCAAGAACTCAAAAAGCTGTGAACTTTTCTGCTGTTTACAAGAGCCCAGCAACGCGTTAGGAGATTGAGTTGAGACAACAGGTTTGTTTCATTGTGGTGTTATCTTACATTAACCATTGATGTTTGGGAAAATGTATTTCCTGTATTGTTATCTAACGTGTTTGCAGTAAGTAGATGAATCGTTGACGTGCATGGGTGTGTGTATTGCTGTTTAATATCCCTTTTACTACTTGTAATATTGTCCATGGTTTGTTTTACTTACCTTAATGCTGTAGAGTTATAATGTTTCCCTTTGTTTTTACCAGCGGCATGCATTTATTTGGCTGGTTTTCAGTTTGGAACAGAAAAGGTCAATTTTTACTTTAATGTGTTACTGTTATAAGCACAACAATATTTATGAGAATAATGTTCTAAAATTCTTTGGTTTGAGCTGGGAGGTAGGGTGCAGCAAATTACGACATAAAATTAAAAGTAAAAATTTCGGTTAGTGGGGTCACGATTGTGTTCCAATACCCGCACAAAGAGATCCTACCAAGTTTCATAGAGTTTTTATAAATATTTAGACCAGCATCCGGCCCCGGCAAACGTGAAAAAAAAAATCGCATTTTTTTCACTTTTGGAACCTTTTGTCGGTGTCGGATGTAGATTTAAATCTATAATATTAATAGCGTTGTTCCTTCGTTCGTTCGTGTGTTACGCTCTTCAATAATAGATAGGGGAAAATTCGACTTTTAAGAAGCTTTGATTTTCGCTGGAAGGAAGTTCAACCACAGTTGTTTTCTTTCAGCTCGCTATCGAAAAGAAAACAGTCAGTTTCGAATTTAAGATTTGAACTTCATTTTGCACGTATCATACCTATCATGATACCAAATTTCACATCTTGTAATATTCACGTTGTTGGGGTTGCATACCGATCCAAATAGGCCATGGGAAAATCCGATCGTAGCCATAATACGGTTCAAACGAAGCTGTTCTCAACTGCTTCGTTCTAAATTGCATTTTTCAAGTGCAATGTTTAGAGAAATGACGTAAACTAACAAAAAAGTGCTTTTAGCGACACGAATCAATTTAAAAAAATAAATAAATGGGCTGAGTGTTGTATTATGTTGGCAGGCCATCGCACATCAAGTGTAAAGCACCCACGTCGTGTCCCGTAGTAGAATTGAAATCATCAAATGCACCGTTGAAATGGAAACGTTAAAAGTATGAAACTTTAAATAATGTTATCATCAGACGATGAGAAACAAAGGAGAGAGAGGATTTTTCGCTTTACCAATACATTTACGGTACGTACGAAGTGTTTTGTTATCTTTGGTGAAGGGACGTTTTGCTGCTAGTGACAAGGATTCGATCTCTGGGATACAATTTGTATAATTATATTCAAGCTGAATGCACCTTCTCGGGGTGGTACCGTTAGTATACCTACTTGACATCTTCTCTCTTCATTATTACTTCAGAGATATTTATTTTCTTTTTCCATCACAATCTGAAGTGTAGGTAGAACCAACGCAGTCAGCACCCGGTCTTACCGGACCGTGGTTTTCCTTTTATGTGCTTCTATTGTATTTCTGACACACCCGTAGAGGAGAGGTCGGCCACCCGTGTAAAAGAGCGGATCCTCCTTGGTCCTCCCCCTTCCGTGGTTATTGTTGGATAACGGACCGGCCATCCAAAATGGATCCTGAACCGAATCCTGAAATACCCGAACCGCCAATGTTGGCCCCGTCGCAGCAATCCGCTGCGAGTGAGGGCGCGGGCATTGTACCGGGCTCAATTTGATATAAGACGCTTGAACCGCACGAGCCGCCACTTGCAGGAGGTGGGTCACGGACCACCCCGCATAGGGGAAAGAAAGGCCGCCCCTCGCAACATAATAGATATTAAAAATATATATATATTACAGAAAGTGTTGATTCGCTAATAGGATGGCTTCCACTTTACTAATTTTATTTGTGGCAGCTTGCTGCGGTGATTTACGCTAAGAGGGGCTCGGGGCAAGTTAAACTGAGGGTCATCTTAGTCATGAACTATAACTATGGCTGCATAATGGCGATGCTAAGTTAACTGTTAATAGAAACAAGAATTTATGATGGGGAGGGGGGAGGGAAGCAGGTGCTGAGAATTGGGCAATGGGTAGGGAGGGGGAGGGTAGAGCCTGTTACTATATCAAGGAGGGGTCTGGTCGGTATTTCAAATATTTTATAGAGATAGCCCATTATGATATTATGTGTTACAACGTATTTAAATACGTTTCATTCTTTAAAAATGTATCTACAAATACAGCTATAAAACAAGATGTAATTCAATAATGTAGTGAAAAAGATATTTAGTGTCAGACAAAACATTTTAAAGTGATTTCAAAGTATCTCGCTTAGTTTTGGTATGCTTTGTGACACAGATGCGTTTTGTGTCGGCCACGGACGGCCCGTGTTAATACATACTGTAGGTATGAGCGTAGCCTGATAAATTATTTTATTCAGCTCGTCATTACAGAAGGCAGCCAACTCCTGCAATGTACCAATTTATGGAAACTGAAGTGATTTGGCGCTCTAGCGGCTGAAGTCGAATGATAATTATGGAAAATATAGGTGGGTCATTTCCAAAATGGGGAAACTGTCCCGTTGAAACAAATGAGACCCTACGGTCCCAAGTGTCCCGTGTGGCACTAGATTATGTTAAAAGGAATCATTTGACTTTGGAATGGTGGGAATTGAGGACAAATTGCAAAAATGAGCGGTGGTGCCGCCGTGGGACAAATTGCCCTACGGAGACAAATAAAGAGCTATGGGACTGAATGGTGCGAATGACCCGAGATGACGTGAGGAGAAGTTGTCTGGAGCAAGCACGGCTGCAATCGAACGAAAAGTGAAAAAAGGGGTAAATTGTAGAAAACTGTCTTCATGTGGGGTAAATGACACTTACATGGGTCAAATGAGACTCGTATATAGCTGGTAATAAGGCCAAGTCATAGAGACGCATTTTTCCGTTTAAATGGCCAAATAGGCTGAAAAGTTTGGAAATGCGAAGAGATCATCGAGATTTATTTTATTACTGCTTAGGACAAAATTGGTACAAGCGGTGCCATTGTAATGCGCTAGAGGCATGTATCGTTGCTCCAAAGCACATAAAGGCCCTTATATTGATATATCAATTCAATCAACACTCAAAAGCCTCAAAGAAGGGTAAAGGAAACAGCGTTTAGGGAGCAATATCGTATTTCGTGCATGATAATTATGTGGAAGAACCTTGCCTCCTCTTCGTGTTATCTCCTCCTTGCATGCGGAAGGAAAACAACATCAAAATTGAAAAGTGCAGGGCGCACTAATTAAATTCCTATTGTAATTAACGTTAGATTTACGAGGGAATGGAATTGGCGATGTGGCCTAATTTTGGCTACAGCACTTAACTGTTGATTTTTCCTGTTTGTCGGGTGCGTCTTGTCGGACAGGTGGCGTTGATTGCTCCTTGTGTTGATTTCAGCTGGTTGCAATTGGAGTCTCATTGCCGTTGAGCTGAAAGCTTTGCGGCTTCTCTGATTAGAAATGTGAGACGGCGCTGTTTCCCCGGGGTTGAACTACCCAGAAGAGGTTGTGTGTGGGTCTTTGTTGTATAATGCGGGCTGTGACTCCTTGGCGTGTTTCCGTTCCCTCTGTAGCTTTACTTTATCAAACGCCTCAAACTCGTTTTTTTCTAAGTGAGATTTTAGAGTATAGAAACATTCCAGGGCAGCACTTGGTTTACATATTATATGCGTGGGTTAAGATAAATGTATCATACGTTCTAACCTAAGATGTTCACAAGTACTTAAGGTGAGCATCCCCGAGAAAAGGCGATTATTTACTACTCTACATACTATATTGGCCTATTACATCGTACTGTTTACACTTACACTGCTAGGGATACGATTTACGTAACACACAAATGAACACACGTGCAGAAATAAACTCTCAAAACTAAGTATACACTAACACACCTCCAGTGGTTGGAGAGTAAACGCATACGCTCGATAGCATGGTTGGGTTTCGACTAGCGTGCTGCTGTGCTGCGTAGGGCTCAATTAAAAGGCTTGTATACAACCCTTCCCCCGTGCGTTGCTGCAGAGATCTTTTTCAAGCTGTTAGTGGGACAAGCAATTAGTTTATTATTTTCAGCATCATACATGCTCATGATGCAGGTAAAATACTTGCTGTCTTCTTGTAGAGGTAATATGGTTAGTGCTTGCACTTATGTTTTTTTATGGTGTTACTTTTTAAGCATACATGCGGTGAGACCGTGAGACAAGCTATGTACAATCCTTATATACTGTTTCAGTGTGGTTAATAAATCGTGACTGGCCTGTACAGTGAAGTCAGCAAACATTAGCGTGAATTATTATTTATCTTACGTAACGATATACTTCGTTTTTTATTGCCTACGGTGGTACGTACGTACGTCTCCTAATTGTGCTGTGGCAACTTTTGACGACCTCATACCTATTGAGTACGCTTATAAGTAAAAATTTACTCAAGATGGGTAACATTTATATATCACGTATACATGGGTGCACCATTGCGTCATCATTTACTAACTGTTAAATGCGTTTCGGCTTTTGGCACTCCGCGTTGCCAAGTGTTAAGGGCGGAGTCGCTACGTCAGGTATTGATTTTACTCTGACTGGCTGCGACGTTGCCAAGCTCATCTGCTGGCTTGCGGTTGATCAGCTGTGGGTGTATTCTCTGCCAGCTGAGAAGGTAATGCTGTGGATGATGTTTATATACATACATTATATGAAAAATATTTTTGAGGAGCATATGAGAATACACAGCTACGATTTGCGTCTTGTAGAACATCACAAGGATTGTTGCTGCATTCTGCAAATATTAAGAGAGAGAAAGATAATTATGAAAGCTTTCTTATGTGTGCTGCAGGTGGATTTGACTTGTTTGCAGGCGCTGAAAATGGAAGTAACCACTTTGTGTTGCTTGCTGATGAAAAGATTACTTTGTGTGTGGCACAGGCATTGGCACCACACCATTGGGATAAATGAGGCGCTATATTTTGTCATAAATGGTGCGAATGAGCCTAGATTATGGTTATTGAACTGATTTGGAGTTGGAACGGCTGAAATAGAACAAAAATTATGGATAATAGCAGTGGGCAATCTCTATAAATGGGGTAAACTGTTCCATTGGCATTAGCGAGGCCCTATGGTCCTAAGTCGCCCGGATGATAGTAGATTATGCTGAAAAAATCATTTGATGTTAGAATCGTGGAAACTGAGGGAGAACTACAAAAATTAGAGATAATACCACCGTGTGACAAATTGTCCTAATTGGATAGGTGAGTAGGCTATAGGGGACTAAATAGTGCTAAATACCCAAGATGACGTGAGGAAAAGTTGATTGGCGCAAAAGCAGCTGTAATCGAGTGAAAATACAAAATAATAGAGAATGGCTAAATATAGGCAAAGTGTCCTAATGGGCAAAGTAAAACTTACGAGGGTCAAATGAGACGCATATATAGCTGGTCTTAAAGCCGAGTCATAGAGACGCATTTTGAAATTTGAATGGCCCAAATCGGTTTAAAAGTGTGGAATGCAAAGACATCAATAAGTTCAGTGAAGTCACCGCTGTAGTACCGGAAACCTAAAGAACCTGTGATTATAGCAGACCTTTGCAACTCAATATTTTCAGCTTTCCATCATGTATTGCTATATTTTCAATGAACAATATGTGGATCCTCCTCCATTGCATTATGCAGGTGTATCGATTGGAAAAAATGATCTTACTGGGTTTTCAGTAAAATCATGCGCATCAACCTCCTGCTGGAAATGAACTACCTGCCCTCACAGCTAGATCTGCTCTCACAGGTTCTTCTAACAACTACACTGCGGAGAAGACATTTATTGCGTTAGAACGTGATTGCGCCATGTTTGAACGATAAATTTGCAAAGATGCAATGAAGCTTGTATAAAATCCAGCTTTTTTCCTGTTGTGAGTTCCTGGTTTACCTAGTGCTATTTGTATGTAACGATAATGGCGCAGCAAGCAAATTCTTCTAGAGGAAGAGGAAAGAAGCGCCGCCGCAATGAGGACAACGGGTTTGCAGAATGGGTGAGTGTTTCTTTCCTTTTTTTGCCTTTGCAAACCTGTTCAATAATAGTAATCAGATATTTTTATATTTTTGCTGGTAGTTCAATCAAAAAAGATGGAACACTGTTTTGGATTGCATCGATTCATTTGCAAGGTTTTACTGTTAGTGACACCTTGGTATAACTGATGATTTTGGCAATGCATTGACCACACGTTTCATTTTGGCTCACCTACCAACATTAATTTCAAGTTCTGTTGCAGGGAGGTTATATGTCTGCAAAACTATCCAAGTTGGAGAACCAATGCAAGGAAGAAACCAGCAGTACTGGTGCAAAACTATTTTCTGGTATTGCAATATTTGTTAATGGATACACTGGTAAGTATTTCATGACATCTAACTAACTAGCCTAGTTAGGGTACCGCATTCCCGAGGGTGGCAAACTTGTTGCCAAGATCTTGGCGAGAAGTGCCACACTAAGAAATGAGGTTCCACAGGTGCCCACCCGCATTTCTGAGGGTGGCAAACTTGTCGCCAAGATCTTGGCAAGAAGTGCCACACTATGAAATGAGGTTCCACAGGTCGCGGCACTCACAGGCGCCCACCCGCATTTCCGAGGGTGGCAATTTGGCCAACTTGTCGCTAAGATCTTGGCAAGAAGTGCCACACAATGAAATGAGGTTAGGGTATAGGTTATGTCATTTGTTACAGCACATTTATGTAGATGGAGAGGTACATTTTTTTGTATTGAAGTTATTAACGAATAACCGCGCGATAGATTTTCTCACCGTAAAACGGGGTGATTCCACTACATTGTTCGGGTGAAAAATTGCAGTGCAATAATAATAGTAAAAAAATGAGTAAAAATGTTACTAAAATGAAAGCAAACTGCTAGGAAGCTATAGGGCCTTCAAGATGTTTCCAGGCAGGTTGGTATTTAGGTATGTAAATTTTCTGGTATGTATACCTATGTGCCGTACGCCGGGGTAACTCGGGACGCTCGGGACAGCACTCTGCCACGCCCTATTGAGGGCTGTAGAAACCAAACTATGCAGAGTTTTGCCAAACTAAAAATATGGCAATAAACTTCAATATTTTTGCTATCGGTTCAGTATAGTAAGCATTCAATTCAGCTCATGCAAATACTAGAAAAAAATTCTAGAAAAAAAACTGTATTTTTCATTTTTTGAATAAGTACTCCAACTAAGGTCTGGGGAGAAAAATCTAAAAGGCGGATAGCTAAAAGTTACTTAGATGGAATGTAGCCTAGAGTGTTGGCCATAGAATCTCACAATCAGAATTTATCTACCTCTTCTCAAAACAAAATGGCGGCCATTCCCGCAACCCGGGGCTACTCGGGACACCTTGCCGGGGTAAGTCGGGACACCCAGAAG
>LQNS02278097.1:31704316-31715209 GCA_001587735.2 Parhyale hawaiensis | reverse complement strand
GTTTGCGGCGCTCATAGGCGCCCGACTGCATTGCCGAGGGTGGCAAAAACTTGTTGCCAAGATTTTGGTGAGAAGTGCCACACTGTGAAACCTTGCTTGCTAGTACAGCAGAACTCCAATTTGTTTGACAGCAAGAGGAAGCCTCTTCCGGTAAACTAAATATTCCGGCGAAATAAGAAAAGACTTCATTGCTAGTTCAGTTCAGTTAGAAATTTTGGAGCAAAGTCTTATCAATGGCTCTCCAAAGTCCAAAGAAATGATGCTCTTATGTGTACTGCATCTAATTTATAGGTATTTCTTTATTTGCAACAAACAACGCATCAAATAAAAACAACCAGCCCCAAGCCAGCTCACAGCCCCAGACTTCTTTTAATAATCCACCTCTACTTTCATCATTAGGCTAGCTGTCTGGACTGGTCAAGTTAAAAACTCAATGACTATAATGTAAAGAGGTATATACCCTAAATAAAGGTATACCCAGTTAGATAATAGCTACTTACTATATAGGTACAACTTCTGCTTATATCTTAATTCTTAAATTAAACATAGCTATGTTTCCCTATTTGCAAATTGCCAGACATCTGTCTGATGAATTAAAACTACCGGTATTTTCAGAAATGTCAGTGTAAGAAAACTCCCAGTTTGCCAGTCCTTACTACCTAATTCAGAATTCTCTTACAACATAACATAGCTATTAGCATCTTTTAGGCCAGAGATAGGAAAAATCTTGAAATTGTCCTAGCTTAAATTCTTACAGTACAATTTGGCTGCAACCTCACATGAATACATCCCTAACATGCACCTGACTGCCCTATAAAAATGAACATTATACCTTGTATAGTTTAGTACCTACTCACAGGCAAAAAAAAAAGATTTTGGATACCCATGAATTGTAGCGGATATGGCAAACAGCAAGGGCAGAAATGGCAAACCATCAAAAAGCAGGAAATAAGGTATGGACAGAGCTGAGCTTCATACCATATGGAAGCCTATAATGTAGTCTAATAACCAACTAAAGTTTCAAAACTGTCGCATGTTTCTGAGCGTTTAAAAAAATTTCGATTATGACCCTATGATACAAAATGCCCTACAAAAAAGCTGTTTCAAATATGTGATTTCTCGAATTTTAATCCTGCTAGAATAACGAAAGCTAAAGTGCTGGTAGCTGGTAAATGCATGGTTATTAAATTATTTCCTGTGTATTTTGACTCTTTATCCTAATTCATGTACAAACAGTGGCACAAACATTGTTTGTCATTTCAGCCCCTGGTTGTGATTGTAACACAGGGTCTAAATGACGAATGTAAATGCTCTGTATTTATGCTTATTGCGTGGGCAGCCATCAATCAAGCTCAAGCAAGAGCCTGTCAACCTATCAATCATTAATCAAGAGAGAGCAGAGGTGACTCCCTTAAAATTGAAGTTTTATCACTATGTACTCCACATAACCCATTGTTTTATTGTCCACAGAACACATTATTTTATTGCTGCCTGCGGGTGTTGAGGCGGTTTGAGGAACAACACAGCGGGAAATATACCCGAAATTTACTTACAAACCTGCTTGAAAACATCTTATATAGCTCCCTAGCAGTTTTTCATTTTAGTGACATTTTTAATCATTTCTTGCTATTATTATTATTATTATTATTATTATTGTCCCAAAGGAGAAGAGTAGCTGAGCAATGTATGTTTTATAAGGTGTACAATAATGAGAGACATTGGTTGTATTCTTCTCTCCCTGCCCTCAAGGTTTTTGGGAGAGAGACTCGTGCCACGTGCGGAGCGCACTCTTTCACTTTATAGGCTGTCATATGTCAAACTAATCAGTTCTGTTGGTGCTTCGTGCCCTGGTCGGCTAAGGTTTGGAATTTGTTGCCTGCATTGGCTTTTGGTCGTGTTGGCCTGCAGGCTTTTAAGTCGGCTGTTGATGGTTTTTTTGCTGGATTTCCTTTAGCTGCGTTTTGGGCTTCCAGGTGTTGCAAATGCTTCATGTGGGTTGTATTACCTGTCCGTGGGAGCTCAAGCGTGAAGTTTTAATAATAATAATTAGCTACTTCAATTTTTCACCCCAACAGTATAGTGAAATCACCTCATTTTATAATTAGGAGTATATCGCGTGGTTTTCCTTTAATAACTTCAATGCAAAAAAGATACCTTTAAACAAATTTGCATGAATGTAGCTACCTTGAAACATGTTATACAAGTGTGAAAAGTTTCAACTTCCTAGCCCCAGCGATTGGAGACTAACGACTTGCACGTTTTTTGCCTGCAATGTCCGATCACCCTTCCCCCCATAGGGGACGCTAAGTGGACTCATCAAAAACTTACCAGAAGCTAGTACAATATGTGTACTACGATGTCAAACACTGATATTGCAACTTTAATGCAAGCAAACCCCTCAAAAAATTATTTCCCGAGAGTGGTAGTTTTCATAATACTGAAAAAATAGGCACATTTTCATGCTATTTTCCCATTTAAAAATTCCTAAACTTTGAGTTTGAGGAACCACAATTCACAACTTGCAGGACGTATTAAGCATTTTTTTTGGCCACAATTTGAGCCCTAGCTGATCTTTCTAGCATCAGTGGTTTGTCTTGCAGCAGTTTTTTAATGGAGGGGTGTAAAAGTGATTGGATACTAAGCCGGTGATTTGAGACTAACGTCTCTACTCTATAATTTGTTAATTGTTCTCTACGTCATGACTATTGAGAAAAACAGTCTGAAAAAAATCTATGTAATGTTAATTGTTAAGTAAGATAATAGATGATTTATAGCTACTTGATATAGCTAGCTGCATATTCACATAAATGTCAATACTAAACAAGGCATTGACATATTTGCTGCTGCTTAAATTTTCAGAGTCTTGGCCCATATAGCGTCAGACCGGGTGAATCGGACCAGCAATCTGGAAACTTTGTTGCTGCTTACACACCTGCTAGAGTTAAAAGCTACAAATACACATGCATGCACCAACCTTGTGTGTGCACTAGCTACTATACAGAAACATTGAAATATGTTGGTACTTGCAGTGGCACAGTTGAAAATGTCCAGTCTGAATGCATCCCGCTAATCCGGCTGAATCTGACCAACACAGTCGGGTGATTCGCTTTTATTATTAGTAGTGAAAAAGAATCAATACTGAATCCTCATATTTTCTCTGTATATTGGCTTACTACCCCCTACATATGCAACAAACAACAGAGGCTCTCAATGTAGACACTTCAAGGGACCGGTCCAGTGGAAGGAGAAATTCTGGGTGAATCGGACATGACGTCACGAAAGATTCGGGTTGGTTATTAGTATTGGTGAATGTCTTCTGAATGATTGCTCACTGAATTTTTATATTTTATCTGCACATAGGCCCACTACTACCCTACATAGGCCACATGTAGCAGAACCTCTTAATGTCTATACTTTTTTGTGGTAAACCCTTTAACGTACTGGTCCGATTCACCTGGAATTTTTTTTTCGCTTGGTGAATCTGATCATTAAAGTGGCATAGTGACCAAAGTATACATGTTGTCAAAAAATTCTTGGTTCCACTGTAAAGAGCAACTCTTTCTACCTGAAAGACCCAAGTTTCATAAAGCTGCTACAACTCCTTTATGTCTGCAACGAAAATTAAAAAACATATTCGTTTTTGAGGTGTAAAGTTAAAACAAGGTCATTTTTTATCAAGCTCATTTTTTGTCTACTACAAAAATGTTCAGATATTTAGAGTTTCTGTTAAGTGTTGCCTATGTAGGGGAGTAATGGGCCTATGTACAGAGAAAATATGAGGATTCACTATTCATTCATTTTCCAGTGCTGATAGCTGGTCCATTTCACCCATGCGGTCCATTCAGTCCGATACACCCGGTCGGACGCTACAGTAATGTTTCTCTAATTTGAATGGTTCAGAGGTCTAGGATTGTCAAAATAATGAATTTGCCGAATTACGCAACCCGATGCTATTTTGGCTTGCCGAATTGGAGAACGTTTCTATAGTTCGGCACCTTAGGGTAACATGTCTATTAGCTACCTGTCCACCATGTTAGTAGCCATCCACTTGGCACTAAGAAACTTCCAGTGTGAAGACTAGCAGTGCTAGAAAGCCGTACATAGGCTTAAACTGTAGGCTAAGTAGTGCCGCATCATCCCTGAAAATAATGCATGAAAAAGATAAAGCGAGAAAAAACGGTGGTTTTCACATTTTTTCATGTTTTTAGTGCAAAGATGTGAAAACCACCACCATTTTTTCTTGTTTCATTTTTTTTTTTTTTTTGCTCGTCATTTTCAGGGATGATGCGGCACTACTTTGCCTGCAGTTTAAGCTCATGTACGACTTTCTAGCACTGCTAGTTTTCACACTGGAAGTTTCATAGTGCCAAGTGCCAAGTGGATGGCTAATAGCACGGTGGACAGGTAGCTACTAGACATGTTACCCTATAGCTATGAATTAGAGAACACGTCTATAAATTGGCAACCGTAACTAAACCAAAGTGTGGAGGGGGCTTATGAACAGTATGTATAAGTAGGCATGTACATACATTTAGCTACAATGCATAAGTCTGCGTGCACATGTCCGGTGGAACCCCGTCTTACGAACTTAATCAGTTCTGGGAGGAGGTTTGTAAATCGAACTAATGTTTCCATATGTACTGCTCATCGGTATTAGCAGGCAATCCTTTCCGTGTTAGCTCTATGAAACCTGCAGCCGAAGTAGCTATGCAGTTGAGGTATGTGCCATTGGAAATGTGCTTTGCCAGGAACGCGATGAAAGGCATCCTGAGTTACGCGCATGGCAGCACGTATTTCCACTGAAATTTTCGACTGGTGCGACTGATCGTCTTTCCCTTTAGAGAACTAAAGAGTTGGGTTGCGGGGCCCTTAATAAAATAAAGAAATGTATGAATGAAAATTTACAATCTTCCCATGTTCGTAATTTGGGTAGAGGTTCGCATCTCTTGTGTAGCGATTATGCCAAGAAAAGTTCTTAAGTCGAGAAGTTCGTATGTGGGGGTTCGTTAGTCGGGGTTCTACTGTAGGTAAATTAAATCCATCCCAAGAGAGAAATATACTTAATCATCACGCCCAGTAAATGAACAAAGGCCAAAATTCCCGAATGCCAGGTGCAATTCGGCTGTATTGCCAAATTGCATGTAACTATAAAATTCAAATTAGGGAGGGTGGACGCTGTTTGGGGAAGACGCTCTCAGAAATTTAGATCTCTAATTCGGCATTTTATGCCAAATTACAGGAATAGTGCCGAAAGCCTATCCATGCCGAAGTACCTACTGAAGCTGCCAAATTACAGAGACTTTACTGCTCCACTAGGTAGTATTATATTCGTACAGAAATGCATATGTAGCTACCTCAAGAAGACACCTGAAACACATGTGCGTCAGGCAGCACTGAATGTGTTAACTACCGTACTTGAAAGGTGACATACCTGCTTAGAATTGGTCTTGTAAGAAGATCAGAATCGAAATATCTTTTCTACTCTCAATTGGTAATCTACCATGATACAGTTGATACCTACCTACTACAATGTATGCCTACACTAGCAACTAAGGTAGGCTACCTACTCTTCTACTAGGCCTACTTGTGCTTGTCTATCCACAGATCCTTCGGCAGAAGAACTGAAGAGAATAATGCTCAGCAATGGTGGGGTGTTCCATCACTACTACTCTCCCCGCCGCACCACGCATATCATTGCTTCGAATCTTCCTCATACTAAAGTTGGTGTTTGTGTCCATAGTTAGTGGTAGGCCCGTTTTTGATTGCATTTACGACCCTGTGCCCCTGTTGTGGAAACAGTGGCTTAAACTACTCGATATAATAAGTGTAAAGTAAATTTAATCTGTTGCTCTTAGTTACATTAGCCATTAGCTAGGCCTTTGGGACGTCTTTCGTGTCCACTATGCTGCCTTCCAATTTCATACTCTACTGATATTACTCTCTTTTGTTCTTTCTTTTCTTTCCCGACTTGCTGCTCCTAGCCTATATGCGTTGTTCCTGTGTGGAAACACTTTCGTGCATTGGCTCCCTGGCTCCATCGACATGGTGTACATCCCTTATTTGTCTGTTAGATCAACTTAGTTTTGGGAATGAAGGCCTAACCTATTCAAGAATCAATTTAATCTTATTGCCTTCAGGAAAAAATTCTGGGTTAGAAAATCACTGTCAGTGGGAGTTGGATATTTTGTGTAGAGTGAGACTAGGCAACTTTTAGCTGTGCAATCTGGCTTCTACTCCATGTTAATGTACAACTAAAGAAGAGTAGCTACCTACCATAGGTATAGTATATACTATATATGCTTACGTAATTTAGTGTAATTTTTGCTTTTTCAGGTTCGGCACATGAATACAGATCGCATTGTTAAAGCCGCTTGGATAGTTGATTCTCTGCAAGCAGGCAAAGTATTGGACTACACCAATTACTTGTTGTATACTAAGCAGAGCTCCGTCCAGTCAAAGATAACTTTTGTCAAAGTCAAAGATGAACTTGCTCCTGAAAATCTGTGCGCGCCTGTAAGCCCGGCTTGTCCAGTTAAGCAAGAAGTTCAAGGTGAAATTGCGTGTGATGAGATGGCGGGCTCAGTCACGCCATCTCTGGATGTCATCACGAATGATGCTCCTGGAAGAAGCTCCAGGAATATTTTATCTGAAAGCGTAACAAGTAAAACACGTAATTTAACTGCCAAACTCCCTGCTAATTCTGAACTTAAGTCCTCCAATTTATTAGAAAGCAATTGCATTGGTCTTGAAAAGCCTGCTGTTTCTAATTCTTCAACTGATACTGATTTTGCAACGCATCAAAATATAACAGAGCCAGCTAGTTTGGATCTTGCTGTTGCTGGTAAGAGTTTCACTGAAGGTAATGTGGATTCCACCACAGCAATGGCCAAAGAAGTTCGCTCTGCAGCGGTTACCACTACAGTTTCTAGCCCTGCCCTTCTTAGTTTTGAAGGTTCACAAACCAGCTGCAAAAGTAAACCTGTCGAAGATGCTCTCGGTCACGAATATCCAATGGGATCGCCGAATTTAAACAGACTCAAAGTTACTAACGGCTTGATTACCTCTGATAAATCATCAAAAACATTGCCCGAGGAAGAGGTGCTTGCTATTGTAGTGAAGAAAGAGAATAACTCAGAAAGTTATGTTGAAGTCTTTCCCAATTGTGAATCATTAACTTGTGCTTCATCTAATATTATTGGGCCAGGTGTGGGAGTGGCTTCCACATCTGATATGGTTGCATCACGACACAAAGATACGATTATTTCAGCTACTGGAGGCTCCCTATCAAATAAGTCTACCGTAGTGCCCGCAAAATCGTCTGAGAAGAATACTGTGTCTCCGAGGGAATATGATTATCCATCCAATACGACCAATCCCAATTTTCTTTCAGATTTTTACAGTAATTCTCGTTTGCACCACATATCTACAATGGGCGCAATGTTCAAAGAGTATGTTGTCAAATTATTGAAGAAACCTCCTGATGATTCTGGCAAGCAGAGATTTAAAGATTGGCTTCTAAAACACGGGAGTGGCGGTAGTAATTTTGGTGATGAATCTTCGATATCCAGTTCAAAACCAGTTGGGACTCCTGGTCATCACTCCGTGTCAAGGTTGACAACAACAATGCCTTTCAAGCCTCAAAAACGTCTTATTATGCACATCGACATGGATTGTTTCTTTGTGTCTGTGGGACTCAGAAATCGACCCGACCTCTTAGGCAAGCCTGTTGTTGTTACTCATGCTAAAGGAAATCCCGCCAGGCAGAGACCTGGTGCTGATGTTCATGCTGAATTTGAGCTTTACAGGGAACGTCGAATAAAAAGAAAAGCCCAGCATGGCGAGATGTTCAATCAACCTGCTGCTGGAAATACCAGGGACGACGCTAGTGGTCATCATGATAATAGACCCGACAAGAAGTGTTCCACTGTGGATGAGGGCTATGGGGACTGGAGTGACTTTGATGATGAGGAGGAAGCGGCCGTGTTGCAAGTTCTTGACGTTATCGAGAAAAGGGAAATTGGTTCTGAAGGTCTGAACCAAACTTCTGCTGGAAATCCGGGCCAGCCGGAGACAGCAACTAATAAAGGTGTAAATAAGCGTAGTTCTAGCTTGCTGGATGCAACCAGCTCCTTGTCAGAAATCGCCTCGTGCAGCTACGAGGCTCGCAAGGCTGGAGTGTCCAATGGCATGTTTCTGGGAGCGGCACTCAAGCTTTGCCCCGATCTGCACCCAATACCTTACGACTTTGAGGGATATAAAGAAGTCTCATATCAACTTTATGACATTGTAGCTGGGTAAGTGATGCTGGTGTTTGCATTATTTTATGACCTGCTAGGATATATAAAACAGTATGCCCATATATCTACAGCAGTGCGCTTGTTACTTTATGATATGCTATTACTGAGCAAGTGATGCTAATGTCTTGGATATTTTATGCCCTGGCATTTTGCAGTGCATCATAGCTAGGTAACATGTGATTTCTGATTGCGCTCCTTGGCTTTTACAAAACCCTTTTAATATGAACAATCCTGTGTTAGCTACATTGCATTACAATTAATTAGGTGACAATGATTTCAGATTAATTTTATCCATTGAATTTTATAAAATCTAATGATTTGCATTACTGTTTCACACTGCTTCATAGATGAATAACGATGCTGATTAGTGATTTGACATTCGTTACGTGCCTTGACATTCAAGCCGTAGTAGCTATGCCTTCCATTCGATCGTTTTATACATCATCAGTGGACGACAGTTGTGAGCTTCCCCTTTAGTTCCTTCCTCATCATTTGAACATGCGTCGCTTGTTCTATTTCAGGTACAGCCGTACTATTGAAGCCGTGAGCTGCGATGAACTCTATGCTGATGTCAGTGACATTCTCCAAGAATTTGGGGAGAGTTATGGAGCTACTCCGGAGCAGTTTGCTGCCTGCGTCAGAGATCATGTGTGACACTCATTCCTCACTAGTCAACACCCTACGCAATTGGAGATTCTAAGTAGATTAAAGCTATAATGCAATTCTTCCTCGACTTTTTAAGAAATGGAAGTCACAACTACACTCAATGGATCATCGTAACTTTAAGGAGCTGCTACCTTCAATAGGGTTGAAAAAAAACCAGGGTTTAAAAAAGTGGGTTGTGGGTTTTTATTGTTTTTTTTTTGAAGGGAGGTTTTATTGTTTTTTTTTGGGGGTTTATTGTTCTTTTTTGAGTTTTATTGTTTTTTTAGGGGTTATGGGGGAAACATTTTCAATGATATAAATATTTTTCATTGTTCAACTGTTCATTCAACTGTTTTAAAAGAGTTATTCCTCCAACAACTCTTTGATAATTAAATAAAAGTAACAATTTATGACATATTAGTAGGCTATCTCATATGGGAGAGACAGTTAATAACTGACTAATAAATGTTGATGTATAATTAATCATTCATATCGAGCAGTTTTCTTCAATTTCTTTGTCTAACTGGATGCAAAACACAAACTAAGTGCAAAAATCAATAACAAGTTCAAACATTGTGCAGGGAGCTAAAGCTCTTGCGAAAATTTCATAAAAATACAGACAATGGAAGTCATTCAGCATATATACTACAGGGTGTTAGTTAAAGCTGTCAGAAAGTTTATAGATGTAGCCACTATGAGCACTTTGTAAGAATAATAAAAGGGTAGTAGTTAAAACTTCACTAAGTTCTATGACAATTCAATATGAGCAAAATGTCAATATTTGTGAGTCTGCTTATCATATCTTTGCTAATTAGGCTGCCTCACCGACTTGACAATTCTGGTAGTTAGCAAAGATCCTGCAGCGCCAGGTAAGCTGTTGCTAGTACAATTAAGACTTCTTAGTTATTGCTGTTACTTGTGGCCCCACAGAAAGTCTCGTTTCAGTAACAAACTTGATTTACCTTACACTTTATTAAGTAGGCACTGCTCTTTTGTATATAGGTATGTATATACATGTGTGTGTGTGTATATTATTATATATATATATTATATTTTCAAAAACCAAAGAATTTCATGTGTCTTGCTTGTTAAGGAATCGAATTAGACTATTTATCACCCACAAACAAAATGAGAAAGGTAATTGGAAGTGAGAAAGGTGATAATGTTGTCATCCGAAGTGTACCGTAGCTATATTTCTGTTCATAAGTGTATTATTGTATGCATATCTTTCTATCCAAAAATTCCTAGAAGGAATTGAACCATCACTACCATCTCTTGTATGTAGTCAGGTGGTTGACCTAGATGTGAAAACTGTCAAAACTGCAGACTCAAAGCTTTCAACCTCCCTACTAGGTAAGGATTCTTTCTATAATATGTTCTTGTTCACTCTAGTGTTAAAATTACTGCTACCTTATCTTGTGTACCTAATACCCTCTACAAGGTATAATGTTTGACACTTTCAGCACTTCCAATCCTAATTAATTAACCACAAAATTGAGAGTGAATACTTGTAGTTCATCTTTAGCACTATACAATTATGAGTTTAGTTTGTAAAGATTTAGCTAAGTACCTAATTAGGCTTTGTTGTTATGATAATATTAAAAATTATTTACAACGACAGCGTTTCATGCATATATTTCATTACCAATTGGGTAGCCAAAACTGCCACAAAAATTGACTTATTGTAGTTGCCTATAGTCTACAGCCTTTCCTAAAGTCATCTCATTCTTGGTCAGCTAAAACTGCCACAAAACCTGATTTTTTTCCCCAAAAAATTACACTGGAGTAGCTACAGCCTACTTCACACAAGAGTGAATGGCAAAATGCTTCACATTCTTGGGTCTATAGTCTTTTTGACCATGACAGAATTTAAACTGTTGAACATTTCTTTTAAATATACTTCACATAAACATAACTTACTCAGAAAATAAGCTATTGAATCTATGCGATC
>LQNS02278097.1:31653438-31666642 GCA_001587735.2 Parhyale hawaiensis | reverse complement strand
CTATTGGATGAGTGCCATTGTCGGACGGTTTCCTTGATTTTTCGTAATTTATTGTTTCTCTGGGCCAGCCACTGGGATTGCCATAGTTCGCGCAGGTTTCGCTTGATTAGCGGGTAATAGTCTCGGCAGAGGACTGCACGGCTTGCTGTAGGCAATTCCGTCAGGGCCACCTGCCTCAACTCTTCATCAGCGAGCTCGTTGCCCTTGGGTGTGTGATGCCCAAATATGTTGTGGCAGGGAAAGGGCCCGCGAGAATATGCCCCTGAGGGCGCCAGACTCTGATACCCCAATATGTCCAACTAAAAGCAATTCTGACTCTACAAGATTATCACATAGAAACTTAAATGACAGTAATGTTGCCGCTTCAGGTACAGTATGCACACCTCATACGCTCAAGAAAATAGCCCGGTAGGGGTTTACCTTAGGACGGTGTTGGGCGGAGTTAGGAGCAACATCCGCAGCAGGAGTGGCAGCAGGGGCGCCGTCACCTACAGCTGTGGCGTTGTTGTTAGGTCGGCTGCCAGCATTTTCGAGGGCCGGAACCCCTGAAGGGTTGCTAGGGTCGACAGCCCCGCTCGCTTCGCTCTGGGAGGCTTGCAAAGAACTATTGTCAAGGCTGCAGGTCTTCTTGGCTACGCAGCAGCAGCCGCAAGAGCTGTTGTCGAGACAGGATGTGCTGTGGTTGCAGCACTTGCTGCAGCTGCCAGCAGCAACTCGTTTACAGGTCGCCTCAGCTGCAGCGCGGCCCTGGTCCGAAGACGACGCAGGCGCCGAGTTCAGGATGAGTTCGGTGCTGCTGTTCATGGATCTGGATATGGCGAGGTTCGTCTCATCATGGCTGGACAGCACCACCGTGTCGCCATCATTTATTTGCTGGTGATGGCGACGACTCTGTTGCTGCTGCTGTTGGTTGCTGTTGTGCTGGGATTTCTTTTTAAGAACTTGTTCCGCCACGCCGCCATAGCCGCTGTCATCGCCCTGGACTATTTGAGCCTGCGATGGACGAAGACAACACTAATGTAACAGCAGACGACAAGTAGTCCAACAATCCAAATTTTTCCTCTTCTGTAGAGGATGCAGAGTATTCTACCAACAGGGAAGGTTCAAAGTTAGAAATATATTAATCTACAGCAGGAAGTGCAACTGCCATTGTCCTAAAGAACATGGGTCTGTACTACAAATACGTTAGGCTAAAGCTAGATAGAGGAGGCGTGCACTGCAGAGATCATCGTTGCTGTTTCTTTGGATCCCACAGGACACCGATGGATAGGCAGATTAAACTACGAAGATAACAACCAATAGTTATGGTTATATAAGGTTGTTTTACCCTTTAGTGCCTCATCTAGACATTTTCGTAGCAATAAGACTATATGTACTATCAAAATATGTGTGCAGTGTGCACTAATGGGTTAAGCTTCCCTAAATCAGCACTAAGCTGTTCTAAGAGAGGAAAAGGTAGAGACGTGTAGTATGCTAAGATAAACGTGGAACCCATGAACGACAGTGTGTTCCCACACAGAATCAGAGCGCATCGTAACGCAAATCGGAAAAGAAGAGGAAGAACAGAATCAAGTATCATCAGTAAAGTGTATGAAAGTAAAGGAAAAGAAAGGAAGACGTCCCGAAGGCCTAGCTCACGGCTAAGGTTACCAAGACAATCCTCCTGAGGTCATTGTTCCCCATTAGATAGAATGAGTGACATAACTAACCTAGCGCTACGGCATTGGCCCATCCTTTGCCTCCCGAGGGGATAATACCCAATATCAATCGACAGCTTGTACAATGTCTGGCAGGCTATAAAAACGAGCATGCCTACCTCGTTTGCCCAACTAGGATGCCACCTATTTTTACAGCATGGGCAGTAATAGGTTAATAACGTTTCACTAAAGAAGATAGGCTTACCTCGTTTGCACCACCATACAGGTCCACTACAGCGTAAGGGTTGGGAGGCACATTGCGGGCAGCAATGCCGCAGTCGACACCATTGACGAAGAGGTGCAGACAGGCCTGGGCGTCTATGCATAGACCCAGCACTGTCCCAGCAGCCAGGGCGTTCAGATCGGGGCAGTAGCCTGAGCACACCTGAGTGATGAAATGAATGCATGCAATAATAAATGAAGTACAACGAGAAGGGGGGGTGGGGAATAAATATCACAATAAAACTAATTGAGACATTTCTAGTTACATTTTGAAAGAACCCAGTGACAAGTGTACATGTTTCAGGCGTGTCAAGTCATCTTATTGCTACTAACGAAAAATCGAACATGGAGCCAATTCTCATTTTTCGAGTGTTTCGCCATTTCGATACTCCTGTGCACATTTCGGCGATTTCATGTGCCACATACTAATATAAAATACTGTACAAAGTTATCAAACTTATTTTCAGGGCATTGCAATGTACATTAATAACACTCATGTTACTGTTCTGTTATGTAACTTTCTGTACACAAAAAAAGTGCACAAGAAGCTAACAAACTGACTTTTATATCATTTCGGTAGACGTCAGAGCCAGTGACCAGGACACACTCGCTGTGAGGCCATGTCGGCAAGTTCATTGCAGACGCCGGCAGCTCGTCAGGGAGCAGACCGCTGCCGGGCCGAGCGACATCGTCAGGCAGCACCAGACTGGACCGGGACGTGTCAATGGGAGCCATGGAGTTGCCGTGCGATGGAGCGTCATCCACCAGCGGTAGACTCGAGCGCGGGGCGCCATCNATTGTACTCCAGTTATCAAATCCTTGTCCCAAGCACACAGTATCCCTTCACCAAAGATGAACACAATAATATTATTTGGTACCAGTAAACGCTTGGTAAAGGGGTGATTGGTAAAATCCCACCTGAGTGATGAAATGAATGCATGCAATAATAAATGAAGTACAACGAGAGAGGGGTGTGGGGAATAAATATCACAATAAAACTAATCGACTCATTTCTAGTTACATTTTGAAAGAACCCAGTGACAATTGTACATGTTTCAGGAGTGTCAAGTCATCTTATTGCTACTAACGAATAATCGAACATGGAGCCAATTCTCTCTTTTCGAGTATTTCGCCATTTTGATACTCCTGTGCACATTTCGGCGATTTCATGTGCCACATACCAATATAAAATACTGTACCAAAGCTATCAAACTTATTTTCAGGGCATTGCAGTGTACATTAATAACACTTATGTAGCTGTTCTGCCACGTAATTTTCCGTACACAACAAAGTGCACAAGAAGCTAACAAACTGACCTTTACATCATTTCGGTAGACGTCAGAGCCAGTGACCAGCACACACTCGCTGTGGGGCCATGTCGGCAAGTTCATTGCAGACGCCGGCAGCTCGTCAGGGAGCGGACCGCTGCCGGGCCGAGCGACATCGTCAGGCAGCACCAGACTGGACCGGGACGTGTCAATGGGAGCCATGGAGTTGCCGTGCGATGGAGCGTCATCCACCAGCGGTAGACTCGAGCGCGGGGCGCCATCGTCAAGAGTTCTCGGAAATAGCAAACCAACCACAGCTCCACCAGAGAATGAGGAGTCCACTCCACTCATAATTATCTGAAAATTAATGGCAATCAGTTTGCTAGCGAAACATATATATGCCTGCGATCACTGTTCTTTGGGGTAAAAACCGTCCACCTAGCGATAAAAGGAATAAAACACCCGTTGCCGAGAGCAGTAAATTAGCGACATTACTAAGATAATGCAAATACTCTAAATAAATATACCTATACTGGTGAAAAAAAATTATGGTACCTAATCACAGCTACATTCTAGTCGATGCATTGATAACAAGTCTACAACAATTAGCTACTTCACCATCAGCAAGGACTTACACGCTATTGATTATACAACAATAGGGATCTCACCCGAAACAAAGTGTTGCGAGGCAGAGGTCTAGCAGTGACAGTAATACCATGGTTGTAACCTTTCTTACGAACAGCGATTGTTTTATCTGTGGACAGGACGATATTCTTCCCGTGGCGGTCACCGAAAGTGAACGCGGTACGCGTGCTGTAGCGAACACAGGCACTGGGACCCATACCCAAGGAGGTCGTGGCTTGATGAGCATCACTAGCAGCTGACCGTAATCTGTCTGGAGGACCAGCGATGGCACCGTCACTGTTAAGTTCTGCTGCGTGGACGCGGTTGCTGGATATCTGGGAGTGAGGTGGTACAACATCCCCAGCAGGAAGAGCTCCTGTGGATAGCTCCAGGGAGTCTTGAGACACGGCGCCAGCAGCCACAGCTCCAGCTACTGGGGTACCATCAGTGCCTTTGCTAGGGCTGGCCTCCTCTTTGACACAAGAGGTTATTTCAACAGCAACGCAGTTGCCGTGTAACTCAACAACGCCATGCAACACACAAGAGGAGGGAATTCCGGTGGCTGCAACTCCGAATTCCTCGCCGTTGATGACTAGTCGCATGCAACCATCAGATGTTCGTTTTACACCAACACAATCACCCTCAACAAGCTGCGATAAATGTGGGCAAAAATCATACTTGTAAATAGATACAGTCCAAGTAGCATTCATTCTGCCAGAGTTATTAGCAACTCTGTCTGCAAAAGACACGGTCCTTGGGGCATTTTCTTGACCAGATCTTTGCCGCACACCGTGACAGTCGCCGTTTAATACGCCCTCCGATGCCAGGCCGGGCAGAAGGGAGGGCGTTTTCCAGCCGCAGTGATTATGGTACGAGTGGCTGCCACCAACCCACCAAGTATCAGATGGAGGCACTGGGTGAATAGCAGAAAGCGAAGGGGGCAGGGAGTGTATGGAGACTGTTGGCAGCATGGGCAGAGTGGTGAGCCCAATGTGAACGCTTCCGCGAAGTTCCGGATCCAAGTGAGTGATGCGAACCTGATAAAATTTGAAATACTATTATGGCTAGTCAGGACAACACTGAATGTTTGCGAGTGCAACGACAAGCCAAGCATGAGTGAAGTTCACTTTTCCTCAGAAGTTTCACAGAGCAAACAATAGGATTTTGCTGACTTCGAAGCAAAGATGCAAGTAGTCAATATTAGTCATCATCAACATACTCTTCATATTGCAGACTGCAATCAATGCATCACATGAGCAAGTAATAGTGACAGTTATTGAACTACCCGATATAGATCTGTCAGAACAGAAGCTATCCTACTGCACATGTTACATCTAGTAACCAAGCTAGGAGACACACCTCAAAAAGCTCATCACTGAGCTAGGAGACACACCTCAAAAAGCTCATCACTGAGCTAGGAGACACACCTGAAAAAGCTCATCACTGAGCTAGGAGACACACCTCAAAAAGCTCATCACTGAGCTAGGAGACACACCTCAAAAAGCTCATCACTGAGCTAGGAGACACACCTCAAAAAGCTCATCACTGGAGAGGGCCGAGTTGGTGAAGGCGAGGCAGGAAGCGAGGGCTCTTGCGGCAGGAGCAGCGGTGCTGCCCTCAAGTCGGGTGTTCCGGTACAACACGCACCGGCTGTTCGACACAGTCACGCCTCCGCCGTGGCAGTAGCTGAACTGATGACGCACCTCCTCCCGAACAGCTGCATCGAGGCGCTGCTGCTGCTGCTGCCGCTTGCAGGGACCGGCGGTCTGTGCAGCTGCGGCTGCTGCCGACAGCTGCTCGCTGCTGACGGGGTTGTGAACGATGGACACCTGCGCACACTGACCGTAAAGATCGACGACAGCCCACACGCCTGCAGGGAGGTTGGTGCACGCGGCGCCCTGGTCTACACCGTTAACGTAATAATGGAGCGTGGCGTCGGCATGGCGCATCATGCCGATCCTGGAACCAATGCCCAGGGCATCCAGATCACAGGCGTAGTTGTTCTTTATGGTGACCCCGTTCATCATTACGGATGAGCCACTCAACATCCAGGTGTCGTAGTCGATATCCGTCATGGTGCTCGGGAATTCGATATCCTCCGGGTGAATGGCAGTGACGCCGGCCTCCAAGGACCCAGACCACCGGTCCACAACCTTCTCTATCATTACCTCGAACATTTCGCCCTCGTGTAGCTGCCTGTTACTGATGACGATGGCGTCGTTGAATTCAGTCTCGGCGTGCGGCCGCTCGGCACCAAGACCGTTCCTGATGATGCGGGCGTTGCGGCCGTGCAGGTGGTGGAAGCGCAGATCGCTGCAACAGAGGCACGAGGGTTGTGTATGCGTTCACTTGTGGTGCAGTAGTGATATCTCTACGATGCAGTGTGGGTAAAAACAAAGGTGGCGGAGTCGGATAGAAAAAGTCGGACTCAGACTCCCAGCCAAGTTCCAACTCACACTTCATGGACCCCCCAAAATTGTTCGACCAACCCTTGGTAAAAACTCCTCAAACAAGCAACTTCACACGATTTGTCCTTTTTATATCACACCACAAATGCCAGCAATTCTAAACAATAGCCAACTACAATACACGCTAATAAAATGGAAGAAATTGGTTCATCGCAGCTTCAATATCCTAAGTAGGTACTGCTTAAATTGACAAAGTAAACAAAGTCAAACGGTAACAATGTTACAAAAGCTGGTAAAGAAAAAAACTACAGTATTCACGGAAATCCACAGCCTACATCAAAGCACAACCTCAGACAGCTACACTCTGAGAGGCACTTGGCCCCAACAGTAGGTAATTGCTTACGTGGTGCATACACACGCGTAGAGACCTACACTATTCCCTACAGAGCCTCGATTTTGTTTTGCTATAGCGGTCAGTACAAGCTAGTACCTACCTATATATGGTAGAGCCGCTAGGAATCTCTTGCTGGAGAGGAGCAGCCCTGGTCTGGGCCGGGACAGGGACGTCGCAGGAGGCAGCTGCAGCGCCAGCCGGGCCCGTCCCATCACCTGGGCGGGCGCCACGAGGTGCTGAAGTCTCTCCTCTTGTGACCGAGTTACCTGCACAAGTAAATGGCCCAGACGTGCTACAACAATATTTTTAACTGCACTGTACAGCTCTTTCAAAAACGTAGGTGTATAGGTACATAAGCTGGAGGGACACTTTAAAGCACAGGTTTTAAAGTTTTAAAAAAATATGTTTGAGCTGTACTGTAAAATATTTCAAAGGCGTCAGTCTTTGTAAAAATGGCTGTGTATTTTAAAGTCTAAGGTATAGGTGTGCCTTTAAAATATATCTAACTGCACTGAGTAGCATTTCAAATAAGTCACTTCGCAGAAAACCTGTCACTGACATTCTAGAGCACAGGCTTTTAACTTGGGAGGTTTGGGGGAACCTTAGGTACGGAAGTAATATCATCTTTTCCTCTATAAGTGCTCGTATGTGTAGCAGGTAGTCATCAACTTACGGCCATAATAGGTTAGGAAAAGTGGTTGTTTGGTTTACGAAAACATTATCATGCACATAATGTCTGAGCCAAACTATGTAATATCTTGCTGAACATGATTAGCGGCAGTGTCGCTAGCACATCGTTGATAGCACAGCATCCAGCGTAGCTACGGACTCTTACAGTATTACGTATGAGGAGAATATGCGGGCTTTACGGCCTCTCAAGTTTAGCGTGCGACTGACTGGTGTGGTCTCGGTATAGCACAAATTATAGAGTTTTTAATCCCAATCAGAAGAAGAAACTGAAGCTACCAGAAGCCAAGCTAGGCAACCCTTGCGATGTCAAATATGGTAAGACATACCACCACCCGCGGCGATGGTCATGAACTGCAGAGGTTATAAGACGACGACTACCTACCAATATAAGAAAATTGCAATGAAGAAATAAGTCACTTCACTGCTAGCTTAACAACAACATAAGGTAGTCTACATCCTATGATCAATCATACATGGCCAGGGTTGATTAGTTGCGACAGGCTGCACGATGGTCGCTCGAGCAGCCTGACCATAAAGGTCAACAACGCCATAGACGTTCTCAGGCACCGCAGTAGCAGCAACTCCTTGATCAACACCATTGACAGTGAAGTGAACAGATCCATCAGCGTACCGGACAACGCCAACTCGATCGCCCACCTGTTAATAGAAGAGAAGTAGCAGTAATAATAAAGGATTTGCTAATGCCGCAAGTACCTAATACACCCGCTTCGCGCCGCACATGCAACATTGCTATGAGCTCGTGAGAGTACTTCAGGTCAGGCAAGAGAGCTACAGTCAGAATATATTTTGGGTCGCAGAGGATATAAAACATCACTAAGTGAGCCCATTGTCGCCAAGACCTCAAAACGCCGTTAGTTCACACTCATGAAAGTCTAAGATGGTGCTCTGCTTCAAGCAGACGAGAGAGGAACGGAAGCGTGCGGGCTTTCAGGGCAATAGATAACTTGTGCAGTGACAAGGAGAGGCAGTTTGCACAGACACGCGCTTTTTATTCGATAAATTCACGCCAAAGCGTCCTCACAATGACACTGATGACATAAAGAGAGGAGAGACCAAGGGCTATACACTATACACCTATATATATACTATACACCTATACTATGCACCTATTGGTTCGTCTTCCGCCGCCTATCTAATCTATACACGGTAGTATACACAAGGCCTTTAGAATCACACCGGTACCAAGCGTCATAGCCAACATTAGTCATTGTTACATTGTACCTGCCACCATCATTGAAATGAGCGTGACATGACGTGTTAGCTCGTAACACAAAGATATAAAAGAATAGCTACCTCTATTACTGTGTGGGATACACGAACTTTGACGCCAGTCTATTACGTTTTCAGTACGTGGCACTAAGTACTGATGTTGCTGAGGGACTCAAATAGGAGCGCTACGCACCGTACGTTGCTAGGGCCCTCATATCTCAGGGAATGAACGATTAGGTATATGCCTACCATTCTTGAGGATAGCACAATGAATTTAGGGAACAGAAGACAAACATAGTAGGCGTCTGAAGAAAAACATGTCAAGAGTCATATGATGAGATCATCATTAGCTGGGTAACTAAATCTATATAGCTAATAAACGTAGCGATTCTTAGGAACATAAAATGCGAAGACACTCCAAGCTTTAGGCTCATCAAGCAGTACGGTAAAAAAAATTTGGTTCTTTGAGGAAACATGCAATTGATATTCGGGTGTACAGCAACTAGCAACTTGTCCCAGAGGGTTTTCTTGAAAAACGGCAGAAATCTCACCCTTAGTCTATCGAGATTGATGCCGTATTCATCAATAACGGTGGTGCCGTTGTGCATGACGCCGTTGCCGGTCATCATCCACGTGCCCGTTCTGTGGTAAAGAAACGGATATAAAGTCATTATTGGTAGCTATTACTTGGACAAAGTTACATTAATAATCTTAGCAGTTTATACCTACCTAAACCAGTACAAATTAGCTGTTCTAAGAAAAGATATAGCGACAGCCTACCTCGCGCTAAATAACATGTGGGGTAGGCCTACCCCTGGAGGTGTTATCTACTTAACAAAACATACGCGGGGAATACAAAAAATTCTAGAAAAAAATTTCTCTCCGAGTTTCATAACTAATCAATAACGTTCAATGCTGGCTGATATGACAGCCTGCCTCCAGCTGCGGTACATGGCACAATCCAGGTCATAACAAATGGTGGCAACGATGCTGTCGGCCCTAATTTTTTTTTTTTTTGTAAATATCAAAGTACTAACAATCATTAGTTTGAAATTTGCTGTCAAAACAAAGGTCTAAGTATTCGTTTGCACTTCATTCGAACGCAACGCAAGTACCACTCCCCACACAAACAACAAAGTACAGAAAAAATTTCAAAGTCACGAACTTGAAGCCATATTGGTACCAAACTCTTTATGGTGATGCTCAAATGAGATTTACTCACTTGCCTATCCAAGTGTATCAAACTTACGTCGAAATTGGTAGAATGAATCCGCGGAGAAAGATAGTTAATACGTACTCTTGGCAGACCAATACGTCTGCACGCCAGAAAACCTAAGTTTAACTTAAATAGTTTCAGCAATTCGAAGAGCCTTCCGAATTCCCTTTGTAGAATGAGGCAACCTTAACTTACTCAATTCCACGGCCGTCGTGTTGGTCTGATACCGAATGTTATTTATGAAACAAAGACGGCTCTGTTTTAAATGAAGAAACATTTAGTGTCTAAATCAGTCATCTTCATTAGAAATAATGGAGTTTTCATGTAATCTGGGAAGAAACAAGAAAAATCAAACCAACAAGTGAGTGACAGAGCACCGCTATGGCAGAGAGAAGCGAAAAATGGCCTGGAATTGGGCCAAGGTGGAAAGAATCTTAAAAAAGACTGCCGCACATTGGTCCTGGTGGAAGGAAACCAAGAGTCACTTACCGCACATTGGTCATGGTGGAAGGATAGTCGAGGGTGTGGGGCGAGTGGGTGGTAACTCCAATCTCAAGAGAACCTGCCCACTTGTCCACGCACTGGTCGAGGCGCACCTCCAGTAGCTCGCCCGCCTTCAGTGGACGCGAGGTGAGCACCACGCCGTGGTTAAAATCTTCGTGGGCGCTGTAAGATATGCGCAGTTCAAATTATTAATTCGCTCAAGTCATTTGAGATCAAATCATTTAATGAATTCAGTCAGTACTAAACTTTCCCAGACACCATTAAAATCAAATGTTCACAGCAACAGCTCTATAAAACTGTAACGGAATGGCGAATGGTAGAGCAGTTTTGGACGGTGCGACCCTTACCCGTGCAAATATTATCATTTTTTAAAAGCTTTTCTGCCCCTAAAGGCAATTCAGTAGTGAAGGTTCCGAGTTAAAAAAAAAAAAAAAATTATTAATAACTGCCAGATAACCAGGTTTCGCGAGAATAGAATAGTTTGAAACGACCTTCCTCAAAAATACATCACACTGGAAATGAAGGTTCCATTGTTAGCACGTTTAACCCATAATAATACATTAACACAATTATCAACATAACCCTGCTCACGCCAGAGCACAATATCCCAGCCACCATCAGAAGCAACAAAAGCAGTCCAGTACGGGGGGAGAGAACTCACTTCGGTCGGTGGGCGGTGAGGCCGGTGTTGATAACTCGCGCTGAGGAACCGCACTTGGGGTTGAAGAGCAGAACATTGTCCGAGTCCAGGTGAGTTCGCTCAACATAATCTGCAAGTTATATTGGAAGAGAATGCAATACAACAGGCTAATACGATGAATCGCTCACGAATCCTGTCGCACTACCTCTACCCATCTGAAATCGCAAAAAGTGCCATCCCTGCAAAAAAAAAAAAATAGTTCTAACACAAAGAAAACAATTCGATGGAGCAATTAGAAGAACAGGTTGTTGCTCAATGGATTAGTAAAGTCATGTCAAGAGCATTACCGTGGTTCGAATACAATAATGGATATACAAGGAAAAACATTGCCGAAGCGCTAGCTTACCAAGCTACTGTACAGTGTACACATTACAAGTATCACTGAAATAAATACCTGCTCATATAAATAAATATATACAAGGATACAATGCAACTTTTTTAGTGGACTAATTAATTGGATTGCACATTGATGAGAAGTGTTTTCGTGCAATGGCTTGCTAATCCGGTGCTCACACATGACCGCTTTACAGCTGTACTCATGAGTACAAACTGACAACGGTGATGGCGATGCAAAGAATTAATATCTAAACTCAATAGCGGCAAATGTGCCAGGTGTGATAAACCTCATTAAAATCAAACAGAAGAGTTACTCTAAGTTATTAATTATCATAAAAACTTCATTAGACATATACGCATGTGTGCATATCACATTGACATTGCTCAAGAAGTGTGGTGTATCTTATTACTCAAGATAAATTTATGAACACATATAGTCTACCTAACATCCTTTCATATTTGACTGCGCTGCGGTCAATAGTAGCAGTAAACGTTGCCATGGACGGTATATGTCAGAGAGTTTATAGCCAGGCCAATATGAATCATTTGCAGCAGTAGTTGATGATTTTGTTCAATCCTGATTTGGAAACTGAGCGCGCATTTCCTTTTAGGCAGTCCGTATACTGTTGAACTAATATCGGACTTGCACCAGTTCACCTTGCTGTATACATAAAATGGCGATATATGTCATTTTAAATAACACTTAGGCGTTCAATGGGCTTCTGTTTGAAGTTCGACTAATATTATTTAAATTAGAAGGTGTAGCAGCAAAATCACATAGCTGACGTCTGACCTCTTCAGAAGACTGAGTAAAATTCCTATACATATTAACATGTTGCCCACTGCATGATTTTGTAATCCGCATAAGAACGCTGCTTAGACAACGTGAGATCTACACCAGTAGCACAGTCAGTCGGAAGCAGTACAGTTCATAAGCTAATGATAAACAGACATCTGGTTGGAAATCCAAAATCCGAGAAAATTACCGACGTATCTCAGGACTTGTACAGTTAGGGGAAACAAAATCATCAGCGATTCACTACTATATTGCGGAGTTTGTCTCCGCTGCCAGCAACAAAAGAGATCAAACAGAGGAAGAAACAATGAGACATAGCAACCGTATTTCAGTAGAAGCGTGGAATCCACGAAGGTGTTCCCACACGAGATCAATGCGCATGGGCGAGCGAAAGAAGCAGAACAATGAAGTGTGTGATAGGAGTAAGGAGGGCAGCAAAGTGGGTACGTCCCGAATGCCTAACAGACTCCAAGATAGCCGATGGGGTCCCCTCCAGGCGCTACACCCCATAACATAAGATAGGCAAACCTAGCCCCATGTTCCATCCTATGTATCCTCAGGAGGAGCAGCGATTCATAACAGACTGTCCAGCCAAGCAGACAAACTTACCTGCAGCAGCACAGCCGTCAGCATCTGCAGACACGGGGCAGGCGGTGCCAGGCAGGGCGTTCTGGCGAGTCAACAGATTCAGCTGCTCTCTTTCATCTCTGTCCACGAGCGTCACCTGACACAATTTGTACGCTGAAACTGCGGTTTCTTCGTGTTTGTTACCAGCCAATTAAATAGGCCATAAATATCTATGGAATTCACGACAATCATCTTTGTTATGTAGCTACCTACCTTCACTATGAACTTCTTACTCTACCGTTTGTACCCATTCGTTCTACTTCGTTTTGTCTCAACAAACGTTAACTAACATAACCATGGAGGTAATATATATTTGTAGAAGTATTCCACTGCTATGAGGGTTACAATCATAATCAATGAGGGGACAAACTCAAGTCGAACTAGAGCACTCTGAGAGCGCATACCTCCGCCAAGTGAGCCAACGGTAGCAAAAATTCAAATTGGCTCTGAAACCATAATTTTCTTTGCATAAACTCCAAAATCTAATCATTT
>LQNS02278097.1:31623116-31642050 GCA_001587735.2 Parhyale hawaiensis | reverse complement strand
GGAGAAGTGAGGGTGATCTGGGCGCACTTGCCATACATGTCCACCACAGCATACAGCAGAGGCGGTAAGTTGAAGGCAGCAATGCCTTGACTCTCCCCGTTGACATAGAACTTCAGTTCTCCCTGCAACAAAAGGTTTGACTAAGAATCCAATACACAGATATTTGGAGATAAGGCTTCTACTTAGGTAGGAAGGCGACCGAACGCTGCAAAAAATGTCCAATACCTGCAAAAAAAAGCTTTATGTCTCCTAAACACCCTCCAAAAACCTCCGTAGCCGCAACTCAGGCGTTCCAACAGAGATGAGTGTGTAGTATTTAAATACCGTGGCTTTCCCGTCAGAATTTAGTCAGAATTGGCATAAATGGGCCTACTTTGTGAACAATTGGAGTTGGTACGGTAGTTTTTGGTCGCCCAAAGAATCTAACACTTCCTAGATCCAGGAGTTGGACTTTATCCAACCAATCTCATAACTGTGCTTTTAATGGCAAGAGGAAAATTTAAGTCATTAAGAGAATGAGAGATTTGACTTTTGAGGTCTGCTTCTTCATAGTGGCTCACAAGAAAATTACCCACCCTACTGAATGGAAAGCGGGACAGTTCCCACTCGTTTAGCAAAAAATAACGGAAAATCTGCATTAGGTTTTTATACAAAAAAAAACTAGAGGTAGCCATCCATATAAATAGGCTATATAACAAAAATACCACTATCAAATGTACTTTTCTTTCAAAAGGTAACCTGAAAGATTTCTTATTGCTAACTGTGAAATTACTATTATATTGTGGATTTTCCCGCCGTATTAGAAACGAAGACTATATAACAGCGATTCAATTTTGTATGATTTAGTTTAGAAGTTAAGTCGAACTCAAATGAGTTCTATTAGAACAATCTTGGTCTAGTGCACCATGTCTGGCAGGAAATAAGGCGCGAGCATTTCCAACTCCACACGGCTAGGTCGAACGAAATCGCTCAGTCGTGCAGCGCAGAGAAGGAGACGAAAAACGAAATGAGAAGAAGACAGAAAAACGCGAACACTCGTGCGGGGGTCCCTTCCGTGGCCCTCCACACGGGAGCAGATAGGAGTCCCATGGAATGGGTCGCTTACCATCATTCGGCGGCCCACCTCGCGGAACAGAAGGGGATATATAGAGAACCTACTTAACTCTACAAAACTAACCTTCTCAGCAGGAACTGCGGCCAGATGCTACATCCCCGGCGGAGAAGGCACTCGGGACCCTTGGGTGCGTGATGCCCAAACATATTATGGCAGGGAAAGGGCCCGCTATAATATGCCCCTGAGGGCTGCTAACTGAGAAAAGACAAATGTAGAACTGCAAGGTACTTGAAAGTATAAGTGGCTTTTGACAGAATTCACAGAGGCTTTAAGTAACAATCTTCCAAAAGTCTAAGGATAAGGGGCCCAAAGCAGACGCACTGGCCCAATGGAAACGCACTTGCAATGAGGGGGGCTGTGCCGCGGCTGGACGTCGTGAGAAATGTCCAATCATACATCATTTTTGGAGGGTGTTTAGGAGACATAAAGCTTTTTTTTGCAGGTATTGGACATTTTTTGCAGCGTTCGGTCGCCTTCCTACCTTCCGCAAGTGAGTCTCCACTGGGACCACTTAGTTATAAACTTTGTTTAACCTCCGTAGCCGCAACTCAGGCGTTCAACAGAGATGAGTGTGTAGTATTTAAATACCACATAATTTGTCGCGTGGCCTACGTGAACTACTACGGGCAGAAAACAAGGCGCAAAGCATAGTAGGAGACACTCGAGTGGTCGGCCTCTTTCACGGCCTTCCACACGAGAGAGATGAGAGAAGTTCCGCGGAGTAGGTGCGCTATTTCGATCGACAGCCCACCTCGCGGAACAGAAACGGAAATGAAGAACCTACTTAACTTCACAAAACTAACCTTGTCAGCAGAAAGTGCGGCCAGATGCAACATCTCCGGAAAAAGTACTCGGGTATACCTACCCCTGGGTCGTAAGGCCCATATATATTATGGCAGGGATAGGGCCCGTCATAATATACCCGTGAGGGCACTGGGACCACTTACCCTATAAGCACAGTGACAGTGTAACTTGCAGTTCTAAATGGAGCAAGTAGATATTTCGACATCTATATATGAGATGAGGGAGCGAATCGAGGCAAATACGAAGTAACACGCTACACTCGGAGAGTAGGCTCTCCCTTATTTGTAGGTTTCACACTGGACCACAAAAGTACCACATTGTTGTATGATACCAGGTTTTTCAAAAGTCTTGTTACACTTCAATTTGCATGTTTGTGGTCAGTTTTAAATGGTAAACGTAATTATCCGTAACACACGCCTAACATTCATCCTTTTTGGGAAATTGCCACTAACGCTAACAAGTGATAAGGTGCATGTGTGCCTCAATGGAAGCAAATACAACAGATATCTGGTCTCCTCCATGTGGCCCGTGGCAAGTCAGGCATCGAGAAGTCTCACTGAAGCCCAGGCATTATGGAGGCAAGTTGCTCGGTTGTAGACACGCAGCTAACATAAACCAGGTAGTCACATTCCTCTATCTACGATAGAGATGTACCGAAGCTTCGGTTAAAGCCAGAGTCATATTCGACCGAAGCTTTGACTTCGGCAAGTTATTTTAGCCCAATGTATGGAGGTTCTGCTATGCACTGCAACAACTTATGTTTATTTTTCATATTTCTAGAAATTTATGCCTGCCCTTAATTTATGAATTCATTGTTTATAATGCAATGTGTATTATAAAATTAAGTATTACTGCTGAATAACAGATGTGACGCATGATGTACATGGTCGTAACTGGTGCACAGCATCTGCGTCATGCTTAGGACAGAGTGAACAGCGTCACTACGTAGTACGCTCCGTCGCACACTTGACTTTAAGATAACATGTAGCTAACCACTCTCAGAGGTTACTCTGTTTTTTTTTTCTCAGTAGAAATGAACAAACCCTATCGGTACCCAATGGGTAGACGATCTTTGTAGTTCGGTATCGTTCAAAAAAGGGTAAAAACTTGCCAATACCACCAATGTGTTCAGTAAAATGAACATAAATGTTGCAAAAAAAATTTGCTGGCGTTGCGAATACAAGTATCTTGCGGTGGATGTTCACTGATGTTATTCCTCCTTCTTTATCGGAAAGTCGCAAGTTAAACGTGAACTCAGGTGAGTTCTATAGGACTCTAAGGGGCCAGTGCGCTACTTATGACAGGAAAAGGAAGGGCAAAGTATCTCAGAGGGAGCTGTTTATTTAGGTTTCCTTCAATGCTCTGGTTTCGTGGGTGTCTGAGTGGTCCACTTCCACGGGTTTAATCTGGTCCACATAGGTAGCTAGCCTGAACTCGACAAAGTTGGTTCTTCAAGCATATTTATTTAGTTCATTTAATAGGAATTTATGTGTTGCAGGTGCTACCGACGGTAGTACCGTACGTCCAGTTAAAGATGATACAATCTCAGTAAATTGAATTGTCTGAAGCTACAATTTGAAGCTATAAAGTCAACGTTTCCGATTGTGTGACTACGTTACCAACGTTAGCTCCATTATTTTTCCAGTTTTTTTTATTGTTTTTTTTTTCCAAGATGACGCGCTGGCCAGCAAGAATGATATTGACTAGCACCTAGCATGTAAAGAAAACCGTAAAACCCATGCATGAAGGTGCTCAAGCACATAATCAGATTAGATAGTGGACACTAGACGGAACAACAGGCGCATTCCCATACAGCAACCGGGACTTATGCTCCGGCCCTCTATGAGCTATTGCCATTACCTACATCACAATATCTGAGGAAGAAAAAGAGAAGAATAAAGTAAACTTAGTCCAAAAGTTGATCGTGAAACCAAAATAAAATGCTGCAGATTTGAGGAACTCGAGGACGTTAAGAGAGTTGCGGCAGTGAAGACTGTGAATTAAATTACAGCAGAGTCGAATCTTGGTCATTACGAGTTTGGGATTCCGCATCATTACCGTGAAGATTGCTTCCAAAGTTTGTAAAGACAATTTTTAAATGCATCGACTGACTCAGCATCGGCAATTTCGGAGTTGGAAGGGAGAGTCCATTGTATTTCATCTGTTCACTGTGAAATACTTGAAAAAATGCTGGATGAGAGTAGTTCTTTGATCTTTTAGGCTCGAGTTTTTGGCCATTGTTTCTTAGGCAAACATTAACGTTACAGTCAAAAAGTCCCGTTGTTTGCAAGTCGTTAATGTCATTCAAGTATTTGAAGGTTTTTATTAGTTACCCCTGAGTCACTTTGTTCAAGAGAGATAAGTCCCTCTTACTGTATGCAACAATTGTATTTCTTGTATCGCATCTGAGTATCAATTTTGTTGCTTTGCGTTGCTGGATTCTTTTCATTTTATCGATATCTTTGCACTTGTGTACATGCCGATAAGAACTGAACAAGATATATACCGTATACCTACCTACTAGTTAACAGTGGCGTATACTAGTGCTTTGTATAAAGGTATTGAATCCCACAACTGTGCAATTTTGACTCTTGTCAACTTGCTGACTGTGTTGTAGATCGTTTGTGATGGCTACTCCTAATTTACTTTGCTTATTGAAGGATCAAATGCGTCATATCAATATGTTGGGTGATGATTGGTCTTGTATCTGCGTTTACATTGCCATTCACAAAATATGTGCGCATTTCAAAGAACAAGCGAGAGATCATACAAGTCAGGATATAAACTACGTGTTGTAGGGGAAACCTGATCTTACGGATTAAACAGTCACCAACAAAATGTGCCCATTTTCAAGACTGCTGTACTCTAAGTACAAAAGTCATTCTGAGAATATGCTCGTGTAACGTATTTCTTTCTTACTGACAACATCTTGATCATCGCAAGACCTCACGCCTTTAGAAACATATTTTAAACACCAGTACGATAATTCTTAATAACTTAAAATAGACTTTAATTTTGTCAATAACTTTATATTCCATTTTCAAATGATGGCTGCTGAACAGTTAGCTACGGTAGGTACCTATGTTACAATAACTACTGGTGAAGCTTCGGCTTCGGTATACCCCTAATCTACGACTCTGTTGATGGTCATCTATCTGACTTCTAGCTGCAGGGCGATGTCGGGCTCCATGTGGCCCCGAGTGGAGGAGGGTAGATGTCTTAATTCGATTTGCTTCCATTGAGGCACACATACTCCTCACCACAATTTATTGCTATTGAATATTAGCTAAGTAGAAAGGATAAGTTTTATGTTTGTGTCATGGATAATTACATTTACTATCTAAAACTGACTACAAATAAGCCAATTGAAGTAAAACAGGACTTTTGCAAAACCTGGAATATTTTGCGCATTGTAGTTTTTACTCGCTCAACACTGTTTTTTTGCACAATTTTCCCCTAATTTTACAACAAAACCATCCAGCCAATAAATATAGGTACTTTATTAGCTACACATAAGGATATGGTAGAAGTGCAAGAATAACAGCTGATCACCAAAGTGAGCTACATTTCACACAAAGACTGCATAGAGAAAGGCTACCATCATTTAGTTTTATTTACAAAGCAAACTACACTGCATTTTCGCTCATTGTTAGGCCTCGGTTTGGTATGAGCTGAATAGCTGCTTACTCCTTTCCAGCACTTCTAGCACCTTTTCATACAGTTACTGCATGTGTGCACATAAGCTACTTACATGACCACTCCTCATGACGCCAACTCTATCCCCCTCAACAAGTTGGTCCAAGTCACAGCCATATGCTTCCATCACCGACCGCCCATCCCTGAGGACACCATGGCCAAGCAGCACCTGCAAAATCACTTATTTAATAACAGCTACTAGCATAAGATAACAGTGTGTGCTATATTTTCTAATAAAAATTAAATTACGAGTAGATCATTGAACAGGGATGGGCAAACAAGTTAGCTATTGCGAGTTCCAGCCAGTGCACTACAGTAAATGAAATAAAAAGAGCACAGCACCTTTTGCAGACGGGAATGGAAAGAAGATACAGATAAATCTACACACAATCAAGGTACCTACCTTTGTTGCATGTAGCCAGTTGTCATCTAACAATTATTGCTGGTCTCACATGGAAGATGAAGAAATGAAGTAGCTACCTAGAGTGACAATAGACCTGAATATCAGCACAACAGCACAATGCAATTTCACAGCAAGAAAATTAGCCAAATTTAACAGTATCTGTGGTGGGAGGATCTCACAAAATAAAACCTGCTACAAATTTTGAAAAAAAGGGCTCACATCAGAATATAATTAGAAAGTAGCTAAGCTTCCACAGTTTCATTCTTAATACAGTAGACTAGCTCCCTACTTAAAATTTTACAGTTTCACTAGCATTTTATAGGTTAAGAAAAAGTTGCAAGAAATTTAACAAGAAGCTCAAAATACCACCTGGCTCAGATGGAAACAGTGGCTATTAGCTAGGGTGAGCTGGCATCAAAATGACGAGTGGGATCAACTAGGAATATGTTAGTTTTTTGGTCATAACTATTTCTTATTCAACAGTTCTTTTCATTCTGATAATTGCATAGAGTACCTAGCAAAGAAATAAGGCCATCAAATTCTGTAAAGCAATTAAACATTGCTGCATTATATAATATAGTAGTTTTCAGAGTAATTTTCAAAATTTTTGGCAAGTTCCAAAAAATAACCCATCCAAAAGCATGAAATTATTGTTATTATTATTATGAGGGTTTTCCCGCCGTATCAGAAATGAAGACAATATAACAGCGATCCAATTTTATATAAAATAGTTTAGAAGTTGAGTCGAACTCGGATGAGCTCTTTCAGTACCGGTACAATCTCTGCCAGGTGCACCATGTCTGGCAGGAAAAAAGGCGCGAGCATTTCTAACCCTACACTGTTCGGCCGAACGTAACCGCTCAGCATTGCAGCGCAAGGAAAGAGACGAAAAACGAAAACAGAAAAAAGGGAACACTCGTGCGGGGGGTCCCTTCCATGGCCCTCCACACGGGAGCAGATAGGAGTCCTATGGAATGGGTTGCTTACCACCATTCGGCGGCCCACCTCGCAGAACAGAAGGGGAAATTAAGAGGACCTACCTAACTTTACAAAACTAACCTTCTCAGCATGAACTGCGGCCAGATGCTACATCCCTGCGGAGAAGGCAATCGGGACCCTTGGGTGCGTGATGCCCAAACATATTGTGGCGGGGAAAGGGCCCGCCNGCGGAGAAGGCACTCGGGACCCTTGGGTGCGTGATGCCCAAACATATTGTGGCAGGGAAAGGGCCCGCCACAATATGCCCCTGAGGGCCAAAAGCATAAAATCTAGATCCAATGGCTTAGAGGCATTTGATAGAGTAGGGATTAGAGTAATATATGTTATTAAAAAACAACACTAGAAGTTCCACATTTTAGTGTGTTTGAAGATTTGTTAAGAGGGGTCAAATGTAGATCAAGTTCAATTTTTTTATCTTAGTAGATATTTCATACTACTTAATTGATGATCTAGCACTTTTATATAGGGTAGGTATTCATTTTTCAGTTCATTATTAAAAAATTCTGAAATATATGCCTGCAAGTGAAGTTTTGAGTGAAAATGGCATGTAATATGATACGGTAGCTACAAAAACAAGCAAAATAGGTTTTATCATATAGCTATATCACAAATAAATATATCATAGTGTAGCTAATAACAATATAGCTATATGAATTTCATATAATTATGTAATACAGATAATTATTACAGTAGCTAGGCTATGATGTAATGACAGCAGCTTACCACGTCCAGAGGTCAGTACCGCACCCCTGCATTGTAGCGGCTGCTATTGTTTTAATAAAAACTATTACAAAAAAATAAATATTTAGAGCCTGTTGGCAGCAGTAAGTTATAGAGAGAAGGGGTAAAATAGGGGCTAGGTTTGAGGTAAAAATAAGTTTAAACAAAAGAATCTTGTGTACCCATTTGACTCCATCTGTGGGGCCATATAGGTACACTGCTTTTTGGCTTGATTGCAAAGAAACATACCATAGGTACCTAGCAGTTAACTGAAATGCTGATAGACCTATCTTGAAGATGAAAGTCTAACCTTTAATTTGATACTGAATTTAAGTAGTTATATTTAAACTTATAGTACTGCTCAAAATGCACTTAGAAAAAATTTGGTTGATGCCTGATGGAATTATGCTGCTGATGATAAAAATGCAACTTGTTTTTATTTTCTCTTTTTTGTTGTAGCTATAAAATAGGCTACTTCTTTCAATATTTTTCCTACATTAGGAATTTATTTTTAAAACTTGACACTATGTTGAACTTATTGCCAGTACATGCACTGTTACAATGCATACAGTAGCTACCAGTACATAGCTACAGTATAGCCTATAAACCATTCCAAACAACTAAATAGCGTCGTCTGGGGCGGAGATGGTAAAAAAAAATCTTGAATTCGTCCTAGTTTAAATACTTACAGTACAATTTTGCTGCAACGTCATATGAATACAGTAGTTACCTACTCATTACTAAGTTCAAACTTTGCTCACCTAAACGTCGTTATCGCAAGGTTACCTACGATTTCTGTTTGTGATCTTATAATCTTGATCAACTGAAGAACTCATTACATATTTGACATAGATGTACATTTCTTAATAAATTGTTACAGTGGACATTTTTCACCTTCTTACCCACTTGCAAAAAACGAAGATTTGGGACACCCGCAAATCGGTGCGGAAATGGCGAACCGCATGGTCAAAGCTGAGCTAAATACCGTATGGAAGCCTATAATGTAGTCTAATAACCAACTAAGTTTAAAAACTGTAGCATGTTCCTACGTAGCTATTTTAAAAAATTGATTGCGACCATATAAAAAACACCCCAGGAAAATTATTTTCTTTAAAACCTGTTTATAATTTGTGATTTCTCGAATTCTAATGATGCTACAATAGTGAAACTTGGGGTGTTGGTAGCTGGTATATGCTTGTTTATTTCCTGTGTATCTTGACTCATTACCCCAATTCATGTACAAACGGTAGCACAAACACTGTTTGCCAGTTCAGCCCCTGGTTGTGATCGTAACACAGGGTCAAAATGATGAATGTAAAGGCTTTGTATTTATTCTTATTGCATTGGCAGAAGACCATATTTTACGTATATAACATTGGGTCGCATGTTAAATCAACACTAGCTAAGCACAATACGTAGCACTTAGCCTACTAATACTTCAAACCGCATGTTAAATTGAAGGACTGCACTAAATACTTCTAAGTAGCTACCACTATTTCTTGACTGCTACCTATACTTCAGCTTTTGTATGTAGAGGACCGAATATGCAACACTGATACGGTACTCATGAGTGCAGCACTTGTATTTGAACAAAGTCAAAAAAAGACTGCTAAGCAGTTTATCTTAAGCGATGTAAAAGATTTATTAAAATACTTTGTAATAAACATTGAATTTATTAAAATGCTTCGTTGTAGTTTATTCAAAGCAAAAATAGACTTCATCCCTTCCCGAAAAATGTTGAGTTTTGGGTTATGATGATTTCTTGTACTGTTTTTTAGGTAGCTGCATGGTTGGGTCTGTACTCTGGCAGGCTAAATGTGTAGCGGTGACATGCTTTTGCTTAGAATATATTTAAAATGCAAATTTTTCGTCAGTTAATCCAGTTGCTATTCACAAATTTCATTATTACCACAATAAATGCCATTTCACTATTTTACGTTAATGCATCTTTACAGACTGGAACAGATGAGGCAGCGTAGAGAGACACCATAAACCATTCTGTTTCTGGCAGTCACCAACCCAAGTAAATATAAGTGATGCTTATAGACGATACAACAAAATATACAATGTATAAAGTATAAATGATGATTAATGATTCAATATTATAGAAATCTTACTAAAGTTATAGCCTTGTAGTCAGATAATTTACTTATATTCTTTTTCTTCCGGTTGCAGAAAAGCTCCAACGGACTCATGTCCAATACTTAGAATGCAATTCATGCAGGTTTTCTCTAGAGATTGAGCTGCCATAGCTAACCAATTGGTAAATCTAGAAATATTGTCCACATTCGATAAGTTCTTGTAATACGCTGATATGCAATTGTTCCGACAATTGAATTACCTTTACATTACCGAATCAATTAGACTGCACATGGTTTTCTATATCTCGGTTCTTGGTTTTGGCTTGTAAACTCTGTGCACTCAGTCATAGGTCTAGTCTCTAGTAAATTTTAACATAATAAAAAACTTCAGTTTTATTAGAGTTATTAGTTATTCCTGGGTTTAATAGACAGGAATGTGCTGCGCACACGGCCTGCAGAATATTTAATGGTGCCGTGACCATACGGGAATAGGTCTAGGATTCAGTGCAGACTGGGATTCGATAGGCTAGGATAGTTCAAGATAGTCACAAAAGTTTGATCATTTGTAAATCATTCCCCAATAGTATAGTTATAAAATCATAGGTCAAACTCAATTACTCATAGTTCTACTAATTTAGAAATCCAGTATTAGTATACTTATAGTTAAAGAATGAGTTTTAAACGTAGTATTGTAGCTTATGAACTTTTAGTTGGAGCTTTCTTGGAGTCGGTATGGGTGGTGCCAGTAAAAAGCTGTAGAACTCAAGGTATTATAAATTCTTTTGTTACTGCTCTGTAGACACTGTACAAAATGAACAGCTGCTGTACGTAAAAATCACAAAAAACTAAATGCGTAAGTGATAGGTATAGGAGGCACACTTACGATATGTTAAGTATACATTTGAGAACTGCCCCGATTTAGCATATGAAACTTGAGTGTAGTAATAAAAACACTTTGAGTACAATACTCAAAAGCCTTTGAGTGTTGAGTGCTTAATATTGGGTATCAAGTAGGCAGTCATCCTTGAGTGCTTAGGCCTAGTGCTACTTACAAGTGTCACGGCACGAGTGTTCAGGGTTGATTTAACATACGACCCATTGTTTGTTGCACATAACCCTGTAGAGATGCAAGTTATTAAGGTTTCATAGCTATTTCAGAGCGATTTTAGAACGGGACTCGCATCTATCTAGCCATAATGATGATGATGATCTACATTTGCTAATTCCACACTGTGATGCGAACAATGTTTGTGCTCCCGTACGTAGATGAAGTGGGGTAAAGCGTCGAGATACACAGGAAATAATCACATATATACCAGGCTTTACAAAAAACCTGACCTGTTTTAATGATTTGCAATCCAAAGTTCATAAAAGCTTTGTTTATAATAAAATAAAACAAGATTTGTAATGTATCTAGCTATTAGTTTATTATGATCTAAACAACATTGCTATTCAATAGGACCTCCATTGGCAGCAATGACACGCCCTAATCGAGGTCGGAAGTCCTTAAACACATTACGGATGTAGTCTTTCCTCAACTGGGCTCAAGTGCGGTTCACAGAGGCTTTCAGCTCTTCAATGTTGTCGTTGCGAACTTTGCATGCTTTACTCTCAAGATGCCGCCACACGCTGTAGTCCAGAGGATTAAGATCAGGTGACTGTGAGGCCAGAAGGTTATGTTTTGGCTCATCCCGTTTAGGACTGTTTTTGACATGTGGGCTAGTGCACCATCATGCTGAAACACGTAGTCTCCATCTTTGACGAATTTTCTGATCCAATGAAGAACTTTTGTGGCCATGATATACCTGTGTTCAGGCCCTGTCAACCTGTACCCACCCTTGAACCACACTGGAGGCTTCTTCTCTCCATTGAACGCCACAACGCGAAGCACCATCACAGAAGCCTGATGCTTTGTTGTGGAGACATAACGAACATCAGAGATGTCTTAGCCAAAGCTCACAACTCAATCGTTCTGGTTGTTGAACACAGGATCCACGGTGAAGGTCTTCTCAGCTGAGAAAATGATGACTCGATTTCCATGACTTTTCAAGTCGTTGAGAAGGCGGAAACATCGCTCTTGGCGCTTTTTAACAATGTCAGCAGTTAGCAGCGGTCTTTTCTGGCGTTTTAAGCTCTTTTCATCTTCACTCTTTAAAGCTCTTGACAAGGTTGACACAGAAATCTTCTTCTTCTTCTTCACAAATTTCAGAAATCTTCTTCACAAATTTAGTCATTTTGAGTTTTGGATCATTTTCAAAGGCTCTTCAAACATTCTACCATTGAATTACTTGTGGTCTGTCTGAGCGTGGTCAATCTTTGAGGCTTCCATTATGCATAAGGCGATTTTTGCCCCATTTCACCTATGATAAACCGACATTTTGCAACCTAACAATGTCCGCCTTCTGGAGACCCGCGCTATCTTTATCCTTTTTGTTTCCATTACCAACAATGTTTGAAAAGGAGCACTGTTACCAGTACCATATTATCTGAAATAGTCTAGATTAGGAATGAGTCATAGTCAATAAATTTCATAAGTCTTTGAAAAGAGTTTCACCCTTTGAAAACACAAAACAGGTCAGGACTTGCAAAGCCCGGTACCAGCTACCAACACCCCAAGTTTTGCTATTCTAGCATCATTAGAATTCAAGTAATTACAAATTGAAAAAAAGGGTGTCAGGAAAATGAATTATTCTAGGGCGTTTTTTCATAGGGTCTCAATTAAAAATTTTTCTAAAATAATAAGAAACATGCAAGAGATTTGATACTTAGTTGGTTATTAGACAACATTAACTATAGGCTTCCATATGGTATACCGATTGCTCAGCTTTGTCCATGCATTTTCTCCCTACTTTTTGACGGTTTCGCTATCTCCGCCCCAGCATGTCATTCGCCATCTCTTCCCCGGATGATGCTAGGTACTGTACTTGTCCTCACCATAGTTATAGTGCACAACTTAAAACCCAAAATTATAGCTATTCATCAGATTCTAACCCACCCTACCTGGAATCCACTTACCCATGTTCCTCCTCTGAGGTCTGTGGCTGTGTATGGAATGTCAATGACATCAGGATTGCATACAGTCACCCCAATCTCTACACTGCCACTCCACGTGTTCAGCTGAAAAAAAAAACAAATGCTTAGTGATCATTGTATATTTTTCAGGAGAGTTACAAAACATCACAATACTAGAGTTGCCATGAAATATTTCTCCAGATGGTCCAAGATATGACACTTAACTCTTTGGAACTGCCTGTGTCTGGCTCAGATTCCCAGAGCTGTAAAAATCTTACACTCCATCCAGACCGGAAAAAACTAACAGGTAGCAATCCTTGACAGAAGAAGTACACCTGACAATTCCGTGTAGATTATTTACCTGTGGAATTGTCCAATTGCATCAAGTGCATAATTGCACATCCTCTGGAGATACTTCTGCCGAATTGGATAATAAACACATAAAAATTCGTAAAATTGCCCAGTAAGGTAATAGGACAAGAAAGAGTTTTCTAGCATACCTAAATAAGGCATGCTAAAAACAAAAATGACACCCATTCTTAGTGCAAACCATTAGCTGATAACTGATAGGAGAAATATTGAAGGTTTTCTCCCAAACAAAAAAAAAGACACAAAAAACAGATGTAATCTTTGTAGGATATTAGCAAAAGCAGTCCTGGCCACCTAACCTTAATGATTAAGAGCCACGTAATTGCCGAAAAACTGTTCTAGTAAGGAAAAATTTGTTTTCCAATCAGGAGTCTGAAAACATCACTGCCGATGACATAGACTTTTTCCAAAATGAGAACAAGAATTCTTTCTCTGTTATGTAGCTACCATAAACCCAGCAAAATTTGATTTCTTAAAAATTTGTACATTTTTGTTAGCCTACTAAAATGAATCACCGGTAAGAAGTTATCTACAGTATTTGGCAACAACATGGCTCTTACAGCCAAGAATGGTCTGCTAATAGTAGCCTATCCCACAAAATTTATTACACACCCAGTTTTGGTGCTTCTTTGCTTTGGAGAAACCATTAAGTCTCTTATTTCCAAGTTCACTGCGTGATGGGGATAATAAAAACTGGTTTATGTCCATTATTAAAATCTTAGAATGCAACGTTTGATGCACGAGCAGAGGTCTGGTACTTTCCTTATCCCTATCACGCACTGAACTTGAAAATTTTAGAAAAGCTGAGAAATTAGATAAATCTCTTATTAATGGTTTGCACAAAAAAAAAATAATGGATGTAATTTTTGTTTCAGCAGGCCCTAACCCTTGCTCCCTGAACAGAGGTCTGGTATTTTCCTTGGCAAGTATGGTCTTTTTAGTGGCTCGTATCAGTTTTATTATTCAAGTTACAGTTTCTTACTTTAGCTACTGCTCTCACCCCTTTTGTGGAGATTTATGTGGTTTAGCCTCTGCTGCTTGCTGGTGATGTTGTGTTTTGTTTTTGGGATTACCTATTGTTTAGCCTACTAATTACTCTTGGCCCTCAGTTGTGGTGGTGTTTGCCTGGTGCCACATATTGCGGGAGTGTGGATGGTCTAGCTCTCTGTTGCTGGTATTTTGAGGGTCCTGTGGTGTTTGTGTGCTGTGCTGGGGAGTTGCTGGTGGTGCCTGGCTCTCAGCCTTGGTGGTGCTTACCATGGGTCACATGCCCATATTGTTTTCTGCTGTTCTGCGGGACCATCCATTTTTATGTGTCTGTTGAGGCCTTGAGGGGGTCCTGATGGCTAACTGCGCACTTCTCTGGCTCATTGGTGGTGTGTATGTGTGCGTTCTCTTGCTGGTGCCGGCGCACAGGGCCGCGCTTGCCTCCCTGGCCAGGCTGTGCTGCTCCTGGTCTGCCTGGGCTTTGGGGGCTGCAGAGGTGAGTTACCCCCAGTGCTTCATCACTAGTTTAGCTGTGTAGAGCTTGTCGAGCCCCTTTCAATGGTAGCTATGCGGCAAGACATGGTTGCGACGGCACCCATACCCAGCCCTGGCGACGGCACCTACACCACCCAGAGTGAGGATGCGGTAGCCACCACTCAAGGAGCAGGTTTATTATTCTAGAAAACGCATTTTTTGTATTAACTTGCTGGACTCGTTAACCCTTTAACAATCACCGGCGCAATGCTCGAGGAAAATGGCGCCGACCAAAGTAATGGCGTTCCACTAACTCACAGGTAATTAGGTAATAGGTAGTGCATTTTAAGGGCAAATAAAAAATACATTTTTTTACTTGATGTATTTTTGATGTCACTAGTTAGAATACGAATCTGTAATCCATTTGTGGGGGTCGGACCTAGTTTTTGAGATATTTGACTTTGAAGTTCCCATTGTTTTCCTATGTGGAAAAATACTCAGCAGTGGCAGAGTGTAATGGAACAGCTTTTGAATTCAAACCTATGGTTAATGATGACAAACTGTAAGACACTGCATTAACTAGAAATAATGCTAAATGGTTTGACAAGCAATATTCATGCATTCTGAGCCATGAAAAACTTGTAAAATGCAATTGTTCAAATGCAAATTTTTACCCCATATGATTTTTTAGATCAGGATGAATAGTTACACTAAATTTCTCATTTCATAGTGTGGCACTTCTCGCCAAGATCTTGGAGACTAATGAACCAGAGGGATTACAGCAAAATGCTTTCAACAGAATTATGGGTCCTTTACCTACATTTCTGCCCAATTTAAAAAAATTTCACCGAAAACATTGGTTACAGCATCAAAATTGCATGTCTTTTGCCAAACTCGGAAAAAAGTTTTTCGGGGTAGCCTATACTACCTAAGTTAGATAGTCATAGAGTAACTTACCTTTTTATCAATTTTTATTTCAAACACTTCATCATCTTTGATAGGCTCCAAGCTAAAAACAAGGCCTCTATCAAATTCTTGATGAGGATTGGTCCTGCAAGCAGTTTTGTTGCCATTTGACAACATAACACAATGACCACATCGAGGGTGGAACATCTTCGAGATTAACTTTAGTTAGCAGTTAGAAAAAATCATAGTATATTGAAACTAAACTAAAAGAAGACCTTATACAACATAGCGTTAATTGCATAATTATTAAATTAGCAACATAATCACAGCGATAACAATTCAGCATTGCATTCATCAACAATGAATCTTACTGGAGTGGATTGAACAGATGATTGTTACTACAAGCGTTCGAAACACTTGAAGCGCAGCAAAGAAAAACTTCAGTCATCGCCAAACAAATATGTGTTTCGTATTAAAACTATAGAGATAAAAAGTTATTATTAAAATGTACATAATAAGATTTGAACAAATCAACTTTCCAGTAATAATCATGGATCATATATTAAGCCGAATCCTATGTAAGTGCATTCGAAGGCAAGAAATTTTTATTTGGACATTCAGCTATGTTAGGTCGGTAAGCATCCTGAAAGGTTAATTGTGTGGGCTTGGACTCGCTGAATTGAATTTCAAGGGAGGCGAAGGCAACGCTCCGGTCTGCTGTTCTGGTGAAAGGGCCTATAGCAAGCTCTAATTCAGTCACCGCACAAATCTCTAATATCTTTATCTTAAAGCCGGTATAACAAGAGCGACTTTCGTCGGCGCTGTCGGCATACAGACAACTAAGTTAATACGATTACTTAGTTAGTACAAAGTAAGTACTCCTTTTCATTCTCCTGCATATTTTTTCTTCCTCACATATCTAAATGCAGTAAATTTTTTACGAAAATTTAATATGGTGCCCAGCTAATTCCTTGCTATATATTAGTAATAATCTGTAGGTGAAATGCAGCGATACCTATAAAATTATATCAGTCGGAAATGCATGGGATGGGAGAAGGTGAAACAAGACCGAATTTTCAAGGCTCACCAGTGGCGTGGAAGATTGGGGAGTGTGGTGGGGTTTAGAGCAAATAAATACGAAGTAATTCGTAAGCTGTGGAAGGGTATTGCGGTGCCGAGTATTATGTATGGAACAGAGGTAATGGCATGGACTGAGGCAGATTTAACAAAGCTGTAGGTGATACAGAAGAGAGTTGGAAGAATGGCAATGGGAGCAAATAGGTACACAGCGGTGGAGGCCATTAAAGGTGAGCTGGGGTGGAGTACCTTCAGTGAGAGGATGGCAAACGGTATGCTGAATTTTAAGGTTAGGCTGCAAACAATGGACGAGGCTCGATGGGCTAAGAAGATGTATGTTTGTAGGGGAAATAGGAGTGGGTGGATGAAGGGATGTTGGAGGAGAGCGCAACGGTGTGCTTTTAAGAGAGTCTCATTGGTGCGGGGTGATGGAGGGGAGAGTCCGTGGTACCTGGTGGACAAGAATAGAATGGGTTTTAACTGGGACAGAGCTAAGTGGAAGGTGGTGATAAACAATAAGGTAAAAAAGTGGGGCTTGGAAAGGTGGAGGCTTGGAATGGTTGGTAAGAGGACTATGGAGTGGTATAGAACAAAAAAGGAACCCAGAAGGGAGTATTTTTATAATGAAGTGTGAACTCCCAGCTACTATTTAAAGCACGGACTCAGTCCTTAGAAGTCAATGCCAGAACGTACAGATTCTCGGTTTCTGGACAACGGACATGCGAGAGGTGCTGTAATGGTGAGGATGAGACGGTGCATCACCTCATTGTGTCATGTCAGTGCTACTGGACGGAGCGGAGACACATGATGGAGTGCATCAGTTGGATAGTTGGAGGGGAGAGGTGGGAGGAAATCACGGGCTCTGGTGATCATGGGTTGGGGTTTGTGCTGGGTTTTGGGGTGGAAGAGCCGGTTGGGGTGGTGGAGGCTGTGAAGAGGTTCCTTGGGGCGGCGTGGGGGAGGCGCGGTTTGGGGGCGGTTCCTGGAGTGAGGTGGGGACCACAGTTATTGCAGGGCTTGGGAGGGGGGTAGCTGAGTAGGTTTTTACAACCTTGCGGGCCATAGCTGGTAGGCAACGGTAGAACTCAATAGCTCAATAGCTACCGGCTCAGTGTATTTTTTTTAATTTGGACTAGAGTATAACTGAGATCAGTGGCTGCAGTAAAAGCCCAATTCCCAAGTCAAGGTCAATGGCTTTTGATATATATGAGTTAGACAACAAGATGGTTTGGCCACCTCACAGTCCTCATTTAAATCCAACAGAGAACTTGTGGTCTATCATCAAAAGATAAGCTTATGCTGATAGAAAGCAGATTAGCAGTTTGGATGGTCTTTCGGATCCAATGGATGAAGTTTCTAATTCAAGTAAACCTTTTGAAGTATGGAATATTCTTTAACATTTCATGCTGATAAACGACTCATGAAAATTTTGAAAAGTGGAGGAGCCTACAGTATATGAATACTTCAATCTTTGTGTGTTTTGTTGCACAAAAAACGATGTTCTGTGATTAATGTCTTTTGTTTGTGTAAATAAATATTTATAAACACCAAAAAATCTCTCATTTATTGTCTTTGCACAATGAGATAGAGTATGCATATTGCATAGTCACTCAAATATGAATGAAAAATTATTGATTCGTTTGTTTGTTGAGCTATGCATGAATAAATGTTTAGAAGAATGAACTTAACGCTTTGAAACAGGTATTGTTTTTTTTTCAAAACCACGGGGAGAAAGTAATAATAATAATAATAATAATAAATCATTTATTTTTCTCATAAGGTACTGTGGAGCTTTAAGTATAGGTAATATCAAGTACGCATAATCAAGGAGAAAGTAGTGTATGTACTAGTATATTAAATAGCTAAAGCATGCATAACGGGTCCGCTAGCTCAGCCACTGCGTACTCAGGTGTCCATCAGCGAAAACAGCAACGACAGGGTTTCCGGTGGACGGTGGATATTTGAGGTATGCTGTGCATGTGTCGGCATCTTATCTACTGCCCGTGACGTACATGCGTAGGTGCAAATATTTTCCTGGTACTATTACCGTGAGTGACTGAATGCAGGCTGAGGCTCGGTGTCTGCTTCCTCTGCTGTTTCCTGCTTTTTGGAAACAAATATACGGACCCTCGCGTAGTACTTTGTATTGAAACTACAGTATACACTGGGTGACCTGAGTGTTGTATGCGGATAGTAATATCCTTAAAATGACGCGAATTTGGGATGGCGTAGTCTTCTATAGCGGATCCTAAAATCCGTGGGTTATGCTCACTCAATGTGATACCGGATCCT
>LQNS02278097.1:31607406-31623014 GCA_001587735.2 Parhyale hawaiensis | reverse complement strand
ATAATGGGAGGAATTCCCCTCATGATCGTACGGACGGAAATCCGTTGATAAGCTACCATAGTTATGCTCTAACATATTCTCTACCATATATAGTCTTTAAACATCCTTGTACAACCATCTACCACATATAGTCGTCAAACATCCATGTACGACCATAGACCTTCGTTTCTTGACAAACCATAAACAACCAATATTGCCTCCACCAATATCGACCTAAATATACCAAAATCAACGTTATGTTATGGTCGACATAACTATCATATTGTTTCATCATCCATAATCGACTTTAATATCTCATACACTACTATATTCTACTATAATCACAACCATAATTTCCGACTGGGTATAGGAAGCTATAACCAAACCATAGCTAACCTAACCTTACACCTTACCTAAGTTTACCTAACCTAGCCTAACCTAATTATACATCACACTACCTTACCTAACCTAACCCAAAAGACCAATAAAACGATGTTTCCATTACACTGCGTGAGTATGGCTATTTTCTTCCATATAGGATAACAAGCAGAACTTAAAAGTCAGGTATCTCGAAAACTAAGCATTTGCGACGGAAACGTCATTCCTGGGAAAAAGTCTTAGATATGCCTTATACGGTATTACGTAACTAAGTAAACAAAATCATGAAAATCTCTGTTGTAGCTAAACCTAACTTTGACCCTTTAAATTGTCAAAAGGCACAAATGATTACATTTTGTTGTTCATGCAAGAAAAATCCTGGTTTCAGAACCAATTTGAACTTTTCGTTCCTGTCGTCTTGCTTGGCGGAGGTATGCGTTCTCAGAGTGCTCTAATTATCATTTTTAAAATCGCTTTTTGTAAACAAATATACGGACCCTCGCGTAGTACTGCGTATTGAAACTACAGTATACACTGGGTGACCTGAGTGTTGTATGCGGATAGTAATATCCTTAAAATGACGCGAATTTGGGATGGCGTAGTCTTCTATAGCGGATCCTAAAATCCGTGGGTTATGCTCACTCAATGTGATACCGGATCCTAAAAACAGTAAATTTTGTGTTGGACATTTTTCGCTGAGAACAAGCGTTTAGGACCAGATTTTCCTTCACCTCTTTCATTAAGAATTACGCACTAAAACAGCACTACCGTATCAGTTGAGGAGCAGTAAAAATATGCTTCAACTCTCCTCACCATCGTCCTTTTCCTGCACAGTGACCATGCAAACGCTTAGTGAAAAAAACTAACCGGAATATCATAAAAATCCTGGGACGGTCCCGGATTATTTCTGAGTCATGTAGGGCGATCTAAGGAATTAGAATCGTCGCAATAGAAGCCCGGGTAGAATCCAGGAAGTCTCTTTCCCGGCCAATTAATGAGTCTAAATGAAAAAATTAGAATGGTCTAAGACTCGAAGCTTCAGAACGATGCCAGAGCAGGAGCTTGAACCAGTCGGTCCAGATAACGCTCGTTTATATATAACTTCTTCTACTCTAAGTCGGTATAGAGCTACTCTACTTAGCTTAAAGGAAGTCAAAACTGAATCGACGACTTTCGGGTAGTACTTGTTGTCCGGGTACGAAATGTTAAATATCTCATAAAACTTGACATCTTCCATATAAAACTAATAGGAAGAATTTATTAATGAATCTTCAGAGATATAAATTGAATAAACATAAAATAGATGGCAATATTTGATCATTGTTTGCAATACTATTTAGTAATAAATACAACAAATAACAATGGGTATGATGGGTATCTACGCTAAACTGGCTAAGCGTAAAAAATCGGGAAGCAATAGATAAAAATAACGTCAAGGCCGCTAGTGTCCATATATACCGTGCAATGTTTATATATCATCGACAGGAAAGAAAAGACTGAAAATATGCACAATTTTTGCACTATGATACGAATTTATAGATGTTTCGCATTCATGCTTATAGTCATACAATATTATTTTGGTCGATAATGTTGGGAATTCTAGCCATATCATTAAAATCCATGGCAATCTCTACATATTCTGCCCCATATAATGGGAGGAATTCCCCTCATGATCGTACNGTTGTTGAGAGCAAGTATTAATATATGCGATGGTAAGCATTTCTGGATGTTATGAGCTCTTCTCGATGCAGCTTCCCAATATAACATTTGTAGTTCCACCTTCCCGCTGCATAATTTTCTTTTTTTTTTTTTTTTTTTTTTTTCAAAACCACGTGGAGAAAGTATAGGTAATATCAAGTACGCATAATCAAGGAGAAAGTAGTGTATGTACTCGTATATTAAATAGCTAAAGCATGCATAACGGATCCGCTAGCTCGGCTACTGCGTACTCAGGTGTCCATCAGCGAAAACAGCAACAACAGGGTTTCCGGTGGACGGTGGATATTTGAGGTATGCTGTACATGAGTCGGCATCTTATCTACTGCCCGTGACGTACATGCGTAGGCGCAAATATTTTCCTGGTACTATTACCGTAAGTGACTGAATGCAGGCTGAGGCTCGGTGTCTGCTTCCTCTGCTGTTTCCTGCTTTTTGTAAATAAATGTACGGACCTTCGCGTAGTACTGCGTATTGAAACTACAGTAACACTGGGTGACATGAGTGTTGTATGCGGCCAGCAAAATCCTTAAAGTGACGCGGATTTGGGGTGGCGTAGCTAGGCTTCGAGCGGATCCTAAAATCCATGGGCTATGCTCACTCAATGTGATACCGGATCCTAAAAACAGTAAATTTTGTGTTGGACATTTTTCACTGAGAACAAGCGCTTAAGACCAGATTTTCCTTCACCTCTTTCATTAAGAATTAAGGCTAAAACAGGACCGCCGTATCAGTTCAGGAGAAGTAAAAATATGCTTCAACTCTCCTCACCATCGTCCTTTTCCTGCACAGAGATCATGCAAACGCTTAGAGAAAAAACTAACCGGAATATTATAAAAATCCTGGGACGGTCCCGGATTATTTCTGTGTCATGTAGGGCGATCTAAGGGATTAGAATCGTCGCAATAGAAGCCCGGATAGAATCCAGGAAGTCTAACATTGACTACGTCCTTTATTGTCTCTTTCCCGGCCAATGAGTCTAAAAAAATTAGAATAAAAGTAGCAGTGCGGATATGGTAAAGAAAATATAAATTATATATGTTTATTTACTTTTTACTCCGCTTCTGTTAACGTAACCAGCGTTGTGGGGGAAGCAGCAGACTATTAGTAATAGGGACATACTGTACCAGTTCATCTCACCTATATAAGCGGTAGTTTTGGCCAGAGCTTTCACTGTGTTACGAAGAGCGATAGCAGCACCAAGGAAAAATTTTGTCTGAACTCATCGTGTGCTTCTGATTGAGTGAACAAGAGCTGTTTAGTGGCTGTAGTAGGTGTCGTCCATGTGCTCGGTTTGTAGCCTGCTTGTAAAAATTAGAGATTCATCACCAGAGTTAGCCTACATGATTCAATTTTTCTGAGAATACGCAGTCCGCACTAACCAATTTAATTAATACCTACATATAGAGGTATTTTTTTCTCCACCTCATATACACTCGATCATTAATTTTGTGAAAGCTGGGTCTGCACGACCGTCAAATGAACGAGCTCCTGCAGCTCATCGCCCGAAAGCCTGGCGCCCTTCCGTACGCAAGTGTGAGTCTACTAAAATATTTAGCAAAGATGTCAACTCAGTTGCCTGAGGAACTGTTACTGGTTAAGTTTCATATACATAGTGAAGCTGAGAGTGAGTTATAATGAGCTTGTGCATAATTCAACTGATTAAGAGGAGACAGCAATGCATTGGAATGTGGAGCTGAGAGGACGCGTTCACTTGATTGTCGTGTGAACTCACCTTTAAATTTACGGAAAGAGTAGTGAGCAGAAGTGGGCGAAGAGGCGAATTCGATAAAAGGTCGACATTTGGTGCGACGATTACTCACTTTAAAGGAGATTAGTGCTAGAATAAGGAACTTAGAAGAAAATAACTGACATAGTGTGATGCAGGAGGCACAGCAACGGGTAACCTCGTGCAGTTCTAAAAAGAAAAAAAAAAAGAGTTTTAGCAGTGAAGTAGCGGAAGTAGCCCCTATGGGCAGCGAGTGGGGCATAATTTGGAGTATTGCAGCGTTTCCAAGGATGAGAATTCGGACTTTCATATCATCTTCATTCAGTGCTCCGATATACAGTATAAAACAGTAATATATATATATATTATATATAAAACAGTAATATATAAGGGGTCCGCCGCAAGTACGGCAGCACAGTGTTGATCTCATGCCAACAACATGTTTTTTTTTTCGCCAAGCCGTCAGTTCTTACTTCAGTTTGAACCTGATCCTGTCTTTTTTCCTTTCCACCTCAGAAGTAAGAATGTAATAAAGCTACAGTAATCAATGGTTGTGTAATAGAAATATACTCTTACCTTTTTACCCTTTACTTAATCAGCGATACAGCGAGCAGCGCGGCGCACGCACCAACTTGAACGCTCACACGCACACGATTTGCGTACACAAACACAAATCTATCGTGAACGACGATCTCGCAGGGATGCGACCACTCCCGGTTTTGAACTCCTGCTCTAGAATGATTGATTTTGCTGTTCCTGTCTCCAATATATCCTGCCATGTGCAACGTGGAGAGCGTTGTCAGATTGCCCCTATATGTTTTATAATATAAGTATTGCACTTGTTGTATAGTATTAGTTTTAAGAAAAGGGATACCTCCACGCGTTGGATAAATGAATGATTTCATTCATTAATTTATTCTGCTCTGACACGTCTGCTGAACAATTGAAGTTTATAAAAGTCTACGGTGTCTTCAGTAAGATTTGGCTTGTATTCATAGATGAGTAGGGCCTCAACAGTGTGCAAAAGGGATGGACTGTAGATAATTTTAGTGTTACTTTGCAGTTCTTCCTTGGTCAGTTTGCGGTCAGGAACGTTGCAATAATGACTGAATATAGCTTCTTGGAACTTGTGGTAATAAAATCTGTGTTGTAAAGTCATCCTCTCCAAGTGCAATGTAGCGTACAATAACATCCAGAGACGTACAATTTCCGCTAACGCATTTACCATGGCACGCTACACCAGATTTATCCAAGTCACTTGTTGAAGACTTGGCTACATTATTACGAAAGATGAGGTCACTAATTTTCTTATTTTTTTATAGTATACGCAGGTGTGATTCGTGTATGAATGTCTACCAGTTTCAAATAAGACTGTATGATGGACTTGAGGGCCTTTACATTAATTTTGCAATTGGCATGCATTTGATTTTCATAATAGATATTGATGGCTTCTTGAGAAAGTTCCTAGGATCTTGGGAGCCATTGGAATTTGAAATACGATTGTTGACATGCTGATGATGTTTGGCTCATCGAAATGTTGTTCTTATAACATTGACGGTCTGAGAAAGATTTTAATTAGAAATAGATACAAGCGTATTTTTAACTCCTTTAACGCGCAATGAACATTATTACCTCCGCCAAAGAGCTATGTTTTCGCCGACTTTTTGTTTGACTGTTCGTCTGTCATCAAGTTAACTCAAAAAGTTATAGCCAGATCTTAACTAGGTGAAGATCTGTTCAACCGTTTGACAGTTTGTTCTTCCACCTATAGTTTTTATTATCATAACTCAAAAAGTTATAGACGGATTTTATGAAAGTCGCAAGAGTTCCTTGGCATATTATACGAGGACTAAATGGCCACATTTTTCTGACGATTTGTTCATTTTTTTTATTCTCGCTGTGTTTGATTTTATGCTTTAATCAAAATAACTCGAAAAGTTATAAATGGATCTTTCTGAAATTTAGAGGAATTGTAAGATTCAGACATACAAATGATTAAATACGACTCAAAAAGTTACGAACGAAATGTTGGTCCGTTTGTGTGAGCGTCAGAGACCAAATAAAAAAGTTATGAACGAAACGTTAAGAAATTTACAGAAGTTGTTATTACTGTCGATAAGCTCGAGAGATAAGATTTAAGTGCTGATAAGAAAATCATAGTTTCAGAACCAATATGAATTCTTCTTTACAGTTGCTTTACTTGGCGGAGGTATGCGCTCCAAGAGTGCTCTCGTTATTAATACCTCAGCCAAGGAGGTTATGTTTTCGTCGGGTTTGTCTGTTATTCTCTTTGTCTGTCATCAAGATAAGTCCATAAGTTGGGAACGGATTTTANTCTTTACAGTTGCATTACTTGGCGGAGGTATGCGCTCCAAGAGTGCTCTCGTTATTAATACCTCAGCCAAGGAGGTTATGTTTTCGTCGGGTTTGTCTGTTATTCTCTTTGTCTGTCATCAAGATAAGTCCAAAAGTTGGGAACGGATTCTAACCAAATTTACAGGGATTGTTAAGTATGTTAGGAGGAATAGATGATCAGCTTTTGGAGAAGATCTGTTAATTAGTTTTTTTGTTTTTCTGTATAATTTTTCCTAATGACATAATTCAAAATTTTATGGACAGATTTCCATGAAATTTACTTGAGTTGTTGGGTATATTACGTAGAGTAAATTACCAATTTTTGTAATGATTTAGTTGCTCGTTCGTTTTACGCTGTGGTTAATTTTATATTGGCAAGCACAATAACTCAAAAAGTTATGAATGAATCTTTACTAAATCTACAGGAGTTGTTAGTTATGTTAAAAGGAAGAAATTATTAAATTTTAGTGATGATCAGTTGGTCTATTTGTGTGTTTGACTGATGTTTGTCAGAATGTTTGTTAGCAGTATAACGCAAGAAGTCATGAACGGATCCTAAAGGAATTTACTGGTACTGTTAATGGAGAATTTCATTATTTTGTTGACTTATTTAGGTAATTGGAGGCATTTTAAAACTTTTTCACGAATGACGTTTCCGTCACAAATGCTTGGTTTTCGAGATATTTGACTTTGAAGTTCTCATTGTTTCTCTATATGGGAAAAACAATCGGCGACCCCATAGGAAGCTATAACCAAACCATGGCTAACCTAACCTTACACTTTACCTAAGTTTACCTAACCGAGCCAAACCTAATTATATCTTACACTACCTTACGTAACCTAACCCAAAAAAACCTATAAAACGATGTTTCCATTACACTGCGCGAGTATATGGTTATTTTCTTCCATAGGAAAAGAATGAGAACTTAAAAGTCAGGTATCTCGAAAACTAAGCATTTGCGACGGAAATGTCATTCCTAAAAAAAGTCTTAGAAGTGCCTCATACGGTATTACCTAACTAAGTAAACAAAATCATGAAAATCTCTGTTGTAGCTAAACCGAACCTTGACCCTTTTATTTGTCAAAAGGCACAAACGATTAGATTTTGTTGTTCAAGCAAGAAAAATCATGGTTTCAGAACAAATTTGAATTTTTCATTACTGTCGTCTTGCTTGGCGGAGAAATGCGCTCTCAGAGTGCTCAAAATATCATTTTTATAATCGAACGGATTTCACGACTCAATTTGAGATCTACTGAGCGATGTTCAGTTTCACGTTCTAGCACCGGGTTGTATTCTGCAACCTAAGGCTCAGAGCACCGTCATTATTATTATTACTATTTTTAATGTTGCAGTTCTTTTTGTTACTATTACTATGATTTATATTGTTAAACATATTCCATTATTGGCAATGCGCGAATCAAATGAGTTTCTAATCGATCTGGAGAACCCAATAATTAGCCTTCGCTGCGCTGACCGTCACTGCAGCATGGTCACCGACCCTCCATGAACGTTCGAGACCAGCATGGTGAGGGTCACAAACCGTGGTGTAATCCTTCCGTTATGTTGGAGAAACCTTGAACGATGGGCAGCAGGAATTTAAGGATATAAAGCCGCTAGGCCCAGCTAAGTTTTTACTCTGGGACTAGCGGCCATCGAAGACAGAGGAAAGTTTTGCCGTCACCCATCCTGTACTTTTGAGTGAATAATAGCAGTAGTAAGTGTCGGAAGTAGTGTGCTCGGCTTAATTGTAACGTGTTGATAAAAGTTAAAAATTCATTGGGAGAGTTGCTTTAAAAAATAAATTGTGTCCGTTGGATATTATTGGCAAAAAACTTGAACCGTGGCGTTGCTTTAAGTGCAGTAAGTAGCGTCGAAATGCTGGGCTTCATACGTGTCGGTTGGCTATTAATAAAAAAATTGGGAAAAAATCAATGGTGGCTCAGTTATAAAAGCAGTAGTAAGTGGTGTCGATATGCTGGACTTGAAACTGTTGCATGGATATTATAATATCGAAAATGCTAATACTAAGCGTCGTTGCAGAAGCAGTGAACGGAGCGAAATGCTAGGTCTCAAGTGTTTTTGGTAATTGCGTAAAACTTCTCCAGTGGCGGGCTTGGAAAAGCAGTACGTATCAGTAATTCTTAAATTTGAAAAACGTTGCTAGAATGCATACCGATCTCCGTAATTTATTTTAAGCTTAAAATATTAGCTTTAGAGTAACGTTTGCAATATCTTGGGTCTGTAGCGAAACAAATTCCCTGTAAATTTGGAAAAGAATGCATTAAACGTTGACTAGAAATGCAGTCCATAGTAAAAAATGGCTTTGGTGAAATATGGGATGCAGCATAACTCTGTAGAATGTTCTCAACGACCAGTTTGAATACTAATTAATTATTTATTTACAAGCGATATGCAGGTAAAAATAGACAGTTGACCTTAATAAATGGAACTCAGTAACTGGAGCAGTTGAGAGAAATGGGAAATTAATCAATAGTTTCTCCATAGATTTTCAATTGTCAAACAAAAAGTAAAAATAGCCCATATAATACATACGGTATAGAACTATTCAAGTTGTTGATGCGTTCTTGATTCTGCACATGCATCCATCCCTTTCTATACAGTGGTATAGGATGTGAATTTTAGATAAGTTATCATTAGCCGAAGATATTATAGGGTTGGACGAGGTATGTTAAATAGGATTATGTGAAGAACTTTAGCTTAGAATACGGCTAGACAAGGTACGGTCAGGAACTATATAAGATAGGTTAGGAAAGTACAGAATAGGTTTTTTGAACTAATCCTTCTATATATCGTTGCAAAATCCACCGTTTCTGTAAATATGTGGTGACACAGGGACGTTAACTGTTCTTCGTCGGGATCCATGTGACGATATCTTTTGCTGACAGAGCCAACTACAGTACGGCCGTGAACAATTTCTTATAGCGAGATTAATATTTTGACACTGTAAGTCTACATAGAAATATAAATTTACAAGTTGAGCATTTATTCAAAGAAACTAGTGGCCCGAGCTGTCATTAAAAATGACGGCAAAAAATGAGTATTCCAGAAAAAATCCGTTGCCTCCTGTGCCGGGCTTCTGAAATGAGTATTTGGCATTCTGCCTGAAAAACTAATATAGCCTATACTATGTGGTGCAGTCAAATGGCATCTCTCGAAGCACGACGTGACACTGGGTAACACTGTGAGGGTAACACCGGCGTCTGATTGCAACGCGCCCCTGGAGGAATTTCTTCCTATCTTTTTCCAGCAGAGCGTGACAGGAAAAATATAAGTATATTTATAACTATACTTATTGAGTACTGCATGCTTATTAGCTATATAGTACTGATGTATGGTATATTCTAAATTTATGTTGTTTTATACCGATGCCACACGCTAGTCAAAGGAACGAGTATCGTCATCTTTTAATCCTAGTATGTTGATGTGTCCTTTCAAATAGCCCACACTTGCAAAGAATCTTGAGTTATGAATCCCTCCAGACATAATGATATGTTTGAAAGTTAACTAACGGTACTTGCGGAGTAAACTGAACTGACGGTAAACATTTGTACACTATTTCCTGGCCATCTCAAAGCTGTGATTACAGCAGTTAATTCAACGTAACATTCGGACGAAAAGATGACGATACTCGTTCTTTTGACTAGCGTGTGTCATTGGCATTAGATTTTAAGGCTACCATAATGAAACATTGCCAGGGTATTACATATTTCAAAAGCCTTCGCTGTTGTACTGTTGTCGCCGTTGAGATTTGAGTCAATTGGCAACTTCAACGAAATGGGAGGGGCTGGAAGTACTTATAAAAATTCGTGTCCTGTCTACGAACTTATGACGCAAACAAACAAGCACGGTCTGTGACGTCGTGAAAATGTCATCAAAAAATCCACTATATAATAATACCGCTGTGGCTTGATTGCTTGTTTACTTGCTTGAGTGATCTTCCCTCCTCAATCTCAAGGATGAGATAAAAGAAAATTCGTTTGCTAATTACTAAGAAATTGAGATAGGAGGGCATACGAACCATGGCTGAACTAAGGAATGTTATTTAACCATGATATGAACCACAGATTAACAGTAAATAAGTTCTTTTAATATTCTAAAGTGATTGCAGGTTCTGAAGCCTGCAACGCTTAAAAAGGAGCTGTAGTTCTTTACCTCGTTTTCTGGAGCTGGGGAGAAGAATTACTTCTCTCCTCTAAGGCCCGGTGCCCACGTAACTGTTTTCATTGCTACTAGCAGCCTAGAGTCAACTGAACCAATCCGACTGCGCAGTAGTGGCCGTGACTTCAGCGGGATGTCTATGAACATCGTGGATTAACTTTAAAAATGTAAATCATTGTGGACTTGAACTGTTCATAATTAGGAGCGACAGTTGAAAGTTCGCCATTGCCACTTGCTGAGGAGTAAAAATTGCAGTAGTGACTGAGATTTTCAACAGTTTTTAATGCAACTAACTTTGATGAAGCTGAAGCCGTGCCGCGGCTACGTAAACGGATTAGTTGAGTTTCCCCTAGGCTGCCAGTGAGAAAGAAAGTTGTCAAGTGGGCACCGGGCTAAGTGGCCCGGTTAACATAACTTTTTTCTTTTTTAGATGTACGAAATGCATCACTTTATATGACTTCCGTTTGTATTATTCTATATCAACTCTCCCCAATCGTCTTTTTTTATCGATCGTTTGTAATATGGCTTTACAGGAGACGCTACTGTTCCGCAGACTAGGTTCCAGAAATAAGATTAAGATTTTCACTACTTTACTGGGGCCAATTTCTGTAGCTGCTGTGATGCAATTACTACAAAATTTCTGTCACTTCTTAAAGTTCGCATTTTTTACATTGCTGTTAGAAAGTCATAAGGAACTAGAGCACTTTGGGAGCGAATACTTCCGCCAAGCAAGGCAACGATAATGAAAAATTGAAAATTGTTTGGAAATAGTGATTTTCTTTGTATCAACACCGAAATCTATTCATTTATGCCTTTTGACAGTTTTAACTGCTTGTGCAATTTTGGTGAAAAATCTGTTCATAAATTTTTGAGTTCCCTTACTAACAAACTTTCTGACGAACATGAGACATACACACAAACAGACCACACGGACTTCACCATATACAGTCATTATTGTCTTTCAACATTACTAACCTTTCATGTAAATTTCATAAGGATTCATTCAGAACTTTTTGAGTTAGCTTCGAGAGAGGCAAAAAGAGAGACAGAATTACACGACAAAAACATAACCTTCTTGGGGAAGGTAATAAAGCCAACATGCATTATTTGCACAAGTTTTGAGGGCGGACACCATATCTTTGCAGCCCAGGCAGCGTCCGTGGGGCCCCCTTTACGCTGCCAGTAGTAGGGCGCGTCTAGTCAAGGCCTCCTAGAGTACAGGCTTGGGTCTGGGCCTCGAAAATGGTCCGATTGTGTACAGTCACTGGAAAAATCAATAGTCGCAGCCTGACATTATTGGTACTTAACTCTACATATTTTGGACATTTCAAGAGACATTCTTCTTTAAACTACTTACACGCTACAAAATTACGATAGCTTGAGTTTTCTATCCAGACAAGCCTGAAATATGCAGAACGTGTACCAAAATATATCAAGCTGCGTCTCACAGTTTGTCGTGTGACTGTACCGATCGGACCAACTTCGTGACGTAGCGACCCAGGCCTGTACTTTAGGAGGCCCTGGTCTAGTGGCTGAAAAATTAAGATATTGAGACTTGACTTGTCTAGAACTGCAGACAGACGAGCTGGCTGAGTCCCGTTGAATCCAGTTGTTAACCCTTGATCGGCTACTCTTGTAGACTTCAAAATATCAGTCTTGCTCCGCAATGTCGAATTTTAACCAGGCTCAGCGTAATTGGGTTGCAGCTGACACATTTCAATGCGATTCTAAATGTGCGAAGTCAATAAATTCGGAAAAAATAAAGCAGCCAAATTTTCACTTTGGCTTTATTGAACGCGCGGTTGATTACGGAAAACGGTGCATCTATGATGTTGTCTCTGGGATAACAAGATCGAGCGGTTTTATGCCGCTTCTTTTCCCACATCAGAGATTTGCTGTCTGACTATAGAATGTACATGTGTGCTTTCATAGTTTGTTTCCATGATACTGACCTAAGGGGCGTAAATGAAGAAAGGAATGTGGATTCTGTGAAATTTCCACAGATGCTGGTCAGTTTTTATTATCTTGTTTGAAACTTTAATCTTGATTGGTTGATGAAATTGTAGATCCAGTGGGCAGTGCATTTGTTGAAAGTCTATAGTTGAATTTGAAATGAAGATTCTGTTAGGTACAGATTGTCTTTTTTTTGCATCTGGAGCACAAGACTTAATCTACACTGCAATTCTTTAACAACGTGAACTTTGTTTTTAATTTCACGGAGAGTCGGGAAAACGTGCAAATAAAAAGTTCTTCATGCATTTTCCATGCCGTCATTTTGTGACGACGGGCTACACTAGCTTATTATATTCCCTTTGAGAATGCGCAGCCATGCATGAGCCACAGCTCTTATAACATTATAATACCAATAAGAGCGCCAGTGTGGTCGGCTGCGTGCGACGTTCGACACTCGGGAAAGTATAGCGGGACCGCGACTACAATTTAACGTGCTTGAACATCTCTAAAAAAAAAAAAAATCCCGTCGTTGCGAATATGAACTCGTGCAAAATTAAGAGATAAACTCGAAACTGTAAAATCCTCCTATCAAGTTGAGCAAAATTTTAATGGTTTTCTTACCCAATTTAACAAGTTAGTTCCATTAATATCGTTTGCACTGTAACAGCCCCTTGGAGGTGACATTCACTTGGGAACACAAGTTAGTTAAGTTCAGCGTACAGAAATACCAAGATGTGGCTCGTAGTATCGGTCCATCTCAACGAACTGCATTTTTTAATCGTATGTTTTACATTCATTGTACATATTACGCTTAATTTTACATTTTACCTTCAAGTGTACGTTTTACGTTCAATTGTATGTTTTACGTTCAGTTATATGTTTTGCTTTCAATTGTACGTTGTGCGTTCAATTGCAAGTTTTGAGTTCAATTGTACGTTTTGCGGTCAAGCGTACGTTTTGCTTTCAATTGTACCTTTTACGTACAAGTGAATAGTTTGCGTTCCACGGTGGAGAGTTTAAAAAGGGTGTGAAACTATGAAAAACGCGACCATAGGTGTTGAAGTGGCGTAAGGCCGTCACCCACGTTGGGTTCAAATTCAACGAAGTCGTTTTTGACGGCCAGCGAATCCTAGTTTCACACATGGATGCTGTGTCCAACAAGGCTAGCGCCGCGCTGACTGCCTCTTCAGATCTCTTAATAATAATATAAGAAAAATAGAACGCCTCGTGGCGTAAGACGATTTGCTGCGGTGGAGGCAAATTTGCCGCGGTGGAGGCTAATTCAACGCCGTCATTTTTTATAGCCAGCTAGGCCTAGTTTTTTTTGGCATGGGTCACATCTAGGTCAACCCACCAAAATCCCTACAAAAAATTATGAACATTGGTCAACTCCTTCGATCACTTTTTGGGTGGGCAGACAAACAACTATATATATATATATATATATATACTTAAATCTTCAACGCAATCATTATCACCTCTCTCACTTCGTTCGCGGGTGATGAATAGCAAAATACATCAGACATTCATAATTACTTTGCGTTAGATGCAAACTGCAACTCTGACTTGTAACCTACGTCAGCAAGTACCAAAACTAAAAGTCTGGGGGTTTAAAAGTTTTCGTTTACTGGGACAGTTTTATGTCTGACGCTATTCCAAGAGTCATGCGCTTAGCGCTCTCGCCACTACTAATATGGTTAATTGTTAACAGTGTAGGAAAATATTACATTTTCCTTGTCTATTGCATCACTTCATAGTGACGCACTAGCTGTGACTTCTTCGGTCAGGGTCGCCCGTAAACTAACTGTGCTTAAAAAACTAAAATTAAGTAAAGAGCTTGCAAGGTCTCGATTGGCGTCAGACGGGGAATGAGGTAAAATATGTCCCGGTCATTCCTTGAGAATGGGACGCACTTTCGCCAAGATTTCCCAGGCCACTCGCTAGACGGTAGTACAGGCGGATTTCCTGTTTTGTTCCGCTTATGGATAATCTGCTCCTAACACTACGATACAGTGAAACTTTGCTCAGGTAATCTGCTTCTAACACTACGGTACAGTGAAACTCTGCTTAGGTAATATGCTTCTAACACTACGGTACAGTGAAACTCTGCTTAGGTAATATGCTTCTAACACTACGGTACAGTGAAACTCTGCTTAGGTAATATGCTTCAACAGCTACGGTGCAGTTACGCTCATTTTCGGTAATCTTTACCAAAAACTAGGGTACGGTTAAGTTCCGTTTAGGTATTCTAGATAAAAAAAAAACTAGGGCACAGTTATGAGGTATGATCCTTTTAGGTTATCTACGCTAAAAGTTCAGCGTGGAGTGTTTGTAAATAAAACTGATACTTATAATAAGAACTTATAATAGCGAATGTTTTCAATCTGTGTTAAAAAGAAAAATTTGCTCTGTGGGAGAAGAGATACCCCAGCTAATAACCCCCCACTTGGGCTTCGCCCCTTCTCTGATCGGCTAATCGCGCTACACCCTGTCAAAAGCTACTCTTGCTACGCTAGCCCAGCATTGTTATCACTCGCAAACGAAGCGAGAGAGAAATGATAATGATAATTTGTTTAGTTTTTCGAACAGCAGCATTGCGTGCTTCGTAATTCTTCAACGTTGGGGGATTGGGACCATGTTCGTTCTCAGCTGCTTCTTCAAGTTAACGTTCAGTTATTGTGCGGCATGTATTCGCCAATTGTGGGATTTGTATTTATTACGAAGACTGCCATGCTGACGTGCCGGCCTTTTACCTTCCACAGGTTGTGAACTGTCGCCCTCGGTACATCTTTGTGTCTGCACAACGTGCAGTAATTGGAGTCTACGCAGCGGACTGTAGTTGAAAATTGACGAAACATTTGCTTGATTGAAGATTTCACTTATACTTATGGAACATCCGGTATCATAGTTACACCTTCCTATGGTAACCTCTCTCAATTTTACAAAATTTCAAGTATCGAATTACCAACTTTGAGTCTACCACCTGATGAGCTGTTGAACAGCGAAACGCGCGTCGTGGGTATCAAAGTGTCTTCAACTGCGTCTAATCGAAACTGTACATATTTATATTTTTCTGTCAACACAAAATTGATAGAAGGAGTTGAGCAATCGTCATATATATATATATATATTTTTTTTTGCTGAGAGTCTGGTAGGTTCACCTAGATGTGACTCAGGCAAAAAAAAAAAAAACAGAATTAACTGGCCATCAAAATTGACGGCAATGAATTTTGTCTACTGTCCACTCAAAAAGAGGCAGAATTGGAGTTGAGTCATAATAATAATTTTTTTTCAGGAAGTTAGATAGGTTGTCTGATA